>PVIJ01009375.1:0-67308 GCA_004024925.1 Scalopus aquaticus
CTCTCTCTCTCTCTCTCTCTCTCTCTCTCTCTCTCTCTCTCTCTCTCCCTCCCTCCCCCTCTTTTTGTTTCTCTCTCTCTTTTTCTCCCTCTCTCCTTCCCTCCCCCCGCCCATCCCTTTCTGGAATTACTTCACAGTTGTGACAGCTCTGTGATGCCCTTGCAATCATGGATTTGTAGGCCCTTCCCTCTTCCCTTCTGACCAGTCCACTCCATCCTTGACTAGTGGTCACCTCTCAAGCTGCTCCTCCCACCCCCACCCATGCCACTGCTCTGCTGGCACTATCTGGGTATCTCTCTGTGCCTTGGTTTGCCATTACCTTGCCTAGAATGGACAGGCCACACATATGCATACGGGGCTTCTCAGCGGGCTCCCGTGGCAGGACTCTCACTACCTTCCTTCCCTCCTGTGAGCCTCAGCCTCATCCAGCAGCTCTCAGAGCACATTTAAATCTCAACACAAATATTTACTGAATGAAATTTACTGATGTTTGAGCAAGGCAAGTGCAGGCAATTCCCACCTCTTAGTCCTGTTGCCCATCAACCCACAGCTTCTCACAGGCTAGCCCGGTGAGGGCCCAGGGGCAGGACGACACACTGAGACACACTGAGGGCATTTACTATTCGCCTATCTACCCATTCAATGCTTTCTTTCTGTTATTAAAGATTTATTTTTTATTTATTTCTGCATATAAGAGCTGGGGTGTATGACAGAGGTGCAGGGTCGAGATTCAGCAGAGACAGAGTGGGGAGGAGAACAGGCAGCTCTACAGAAATACACTGCTGAGGGGAGCAGCAGATGAGACAGGAGAGGTCTGCTGGACTACGTGTGGGTTGGCTGCCTGGCCGGGATCAAACTCATGCCAAACTCATGCCTGGCTGGGATCAAACTCATGCCACAGGGCCTGGCGATAGCTTAACCCCTATGCAACCAGGGAGGCCCCTCTACCCATTTATTTATTTATTCACTCTGCAGAGTTGTGGAGCACTGGTTCTATGCCAGGTAATATTTGGGGGATGCACTCGTAAACAAGACCCCACAGAAGCAGGAGGTTGGTGTGTCAGGAGAGCCTCTCATAAATGCAGCACAGTTTCTCAAAGCCAGGTTGCCAGCAACAGGCTGCACCCCTGGAGGGGCCCCCAACTATCCAAGGCTGCCCCCACTCCATCTTCCAGCAACTTGTCTCAGAGAGTCCTACCTGAAGAGGTAAAGTCCCACTGTGCAGAAGGGCAAATGAAGCTGGAATGGGCAGGTTCTCACCTTCGCTGAGGAAGCAGAGGTCCCCTAGATGTCCATTCTGTCATCTGAACATTCCTCTTCTTCGCCCCCTCATTCCTTCACAGATGCTCATGGAGAACCACATTTGTTCCAACATTTTGTTGCTGGCAAGAGAAAAGCGAGGTCTTTTCTTTCATTGTGCTTAAAATCTTATATTTTATGTGTGATTTCTTTTTTACTAAATACCTCCCCAAGTAGACTATAAATACCAGGTCTGCCTGGATTCATGATAATATCCAAAGCCCTTAGCCCAATACATTGCACCTACTGCGCATGCAATAAAGAGCTATTGAATGCATAAATGAATAAGACAAGATCTATGGGCTCAAGTCCTAGAAGACATAGACATGAATAGAGCATTTGACGATCAATGCCTCTCCCTGCAAGTCTGGTCTTGTGTCCTTCGATGCTTTCTAGTTTAACTCAAGGCATAACTAAGTACATGAATCAAGGACCAATCAATCATCTCTTCTCTCCTGTATCTCTTGCTAAATGTTGCTGAGGGCTTTTGTATGGCCACAAGCAGCTACCTCCAAGATGGCCGTAAGTGACACACGGATTGCAGCACAGGGCAGGCACCCTGACCAGTCTTATCAGAAAGGCTGACATGCTTCTCCTAAACTGTTTTGCCCAACTTAAGTTACATACCATTCCACTGCCTTCTCTTCCCACCCTGCAGCCTGAAGCAGAACAGATATGTCCATCCCCATTGCAACTTTCTAGCTCTTGAGTCCTCTTACCATCTGAAAACCATTTTCCCATCTGTCAAATAGAAATGATTCCTATCTCAGAACAAACACATGGTGAGATGGCAAAATGTTCACAGATGTGGTGGCTGGCAGGGTGGCACATGGGGTCTTCCTTCCTGAAAATAAGGGGGGGCTGTGGGGAATAAGTAACAGCCCCTCTAAGTCTGCATTTCTGTCCTTTTCCCTTGCTCTGGCATTTGCCTGCTTCTCTCTCCTCCCTCCCTCTATTTCTCCTCACCCCTCCTCTCTCCAGTCCAGCCTGTGCTAAACCCTGCTCTGTTCAAGGGACATGCACCATTTCCCTTCTTTGTTGTAAGCTCCCAGAAGCATCTATACTGGCTCTGATCCTCAAGACCCCTTTAACCAGGAAATAGTGCAGAGGTGTTGGGAGCAGGAGAGGAGAGTGGGAGGTAGGGGGACCCTCCTTTCTTGCCTTATGCAGAGTTTGCCGCTTGGCGATCTCAGTAACTTTTTTTGGTTTGACCAGAATCAATATTAGCTTTGTTTTACATTATTGAAAAAATGAAAACAATTGCACAGAACACAAGTGGCCAGGCTCAGACGCTGCCCCTTGGTGACGTCTCGCCCCTCACACAATGGTGATTTCTATCTGACCTCTGAAAGCATCTGAATTTACAATCTCTGGATAGATTTTTTTAAAGTAGTGGCTTCCTGGTTGACTTTTCTTTTACTGTGCTCTTCAGAAAAAGCTGTCTAAATGGAAAAATAAATCAATCAATGAATTAAATGCTAAAATGTTTTTATATAGCACATAAGAACAAAATTAAAACCACCCATAATCTTACAACCTAAAGGTAATCATTATCATCACATTGTTATATAGCTTACCAATATTTTACATGAACTGATTGCATGCATACTTTTTAAATGTAAAAAGTGTGATCAGAGCACTATCTAGTTTTGCAGTTTCTTATTCACTTTAACAATACATTGTAAATATCTTCCCAAGCTGTCAAATGTCCTTCCACAATATTCTTAATGGTTGGATTCGTAGTTAGGATATATGTCCAGCTGCTGTGACAGAGTGCCATAGTAGTGGCATAAATGTGTCATAATTCATTTCCCTTTTAGGCGGATGCCCAATCTTCTTCATGAGGTGGCAAGGCTCCGTTTAATCTGCTTTCTCCACCATCTGTAAATGTGGCCTTGTCTGCATGACCCAAGAGGACCCCTCTCCAAGATGCACCATAGCCACTGAATGGGGGGGATCAAAAGAGGTATGTGGTACATGGTTCCCTGGGGGCACAGCCTTGCAGGGTCTGCAAGCTGCACATGCCACCTCCACTATCACCCACTTACCAGAATTGTGGGCAGCCACTGGAGAGGCTTCAAAAAGTTCCATGCACCAGATAAGTATCTCGGCATCTGTTACTGTGGGAGAAAGGAGAATGGGTATTAGGAGACAGATGTCAGCATGTGCCACAATCATATTTTATTTGGGAGGCCGTTGTGAGACATTCCTATACTCATTATTTTCTTAAGATAAATTGTCAGTAGACAAACTATCTGATCAAAGAAAAAGCATGTTTATGATTTCCAAGCATCTTCCCATTTCACATTTCTTCCCTTCCACCTTGAGCACCCACCCTCCTGCTCTCCATCCTTGAACGAGGGGACCAGCCTGCACAGGCAGTAACCATCAATGAGCACAAACCGCATCCATAGTGCAAATCCCACAGGTTACTTCAGCCCTGGTTGGGTGAAGGTGGCAACGTTAGAGGAATGGTCAGGGATGGGAAGTCAGGTACTAGTGAGGACTCAGGGTTGGGCATAGGGATAGAGGTCCAGATGAAAGCCCCCAAACCCCCAGACAGACCCTTGTTACCTGATCCCCAGACAGACCACTGTTACCTGATAAGCACAGGTAACAATCAGAGCATCCATGGTAAGATACACTGGAGGAGGAGCTGGAAGGCTGTGGAGGGAGGTTCTAGAACAAGCATGAAGTCTGGGCTTTCTTTTCCAAGACTGGGAGAAAGATAGTCACAGGGTTAAATACTTGGAGAGTCAGGACCCTAGGTCACTCGCTGATTTCTCCCAAGGCAGGGTCATCCAGTGTACCTCCCCTGAACCCTGAATGCAGCTCCTCAGGTGAGTCTTAGAGGGGACTGCCACCAGCCAATGAGACTCTCTGTTTATACCCCCACGGCCTCCTCATACTTCCTGGGTCACAAGTAAGTAAACTCCACAAAAATGTAAATTTACATCAGCAACTGGTGCCTCAAAGGCAGAACAGGAGAAGTGGGAGAAAGGCAGGTAGGGAAATCCTAAGCAAACCCATCTTGGAGAACAGTGGAATAGGGAGAGGGGTCTCAGTAACCCCAGGTCTCCCAGCCCAATTTCCAAAGACTGGACTGAAGAAAAGCTGTCAACTAACTGGGCAACTTCTGAAATTGCTGCAGCTCTCCCATGGAGCAACCCAGCCTAGAATCCTCCTCCCTACAGCACCCTTTCCCTTCCCATCAGCCACTGATTTAAGCCTGAGCCAGCAACTGCCACCAGGTGGCACCAAACTGCAAAAGGAGCTCCTTCCTCAACCAGGCAACGTTGCAGAAAGGCTTCAAGCTGAAGGTGGAAGGCCCTGCTGATTTATCAGGGTGTTGATGCTCCTACCACGGCCCTGGCACAGAGTGAGGGCTCAGAAAATGTGCAAATGTCTGCTTGTGGTGGGTGGGTGGATAGATGGATGGATGGACAGACGGACGATGGAGTTGATTCCCCCACACACGAGCCGGGCACCCCTTCCCCTTCAAGTAGGCCCTTCAGTCAAGTGGGCACTTCAGAGGTGGAGATGTACCTGGATCCCCCCAAAAACCCCACTTCAGGCTTTCCCATATGCCTATGGCTCCATGTGAGGTCCAGAGCATGAGAAGAGCGTCTTGATTACACAAATTGGCGCGGGCCAGTTCTAGATCTATGCCAGGGAATGAAGTGCAAGTGGTTGCTGGGGATATTCTAATGCTGCATCTCACCTGGGGCAATCAGAGAAGCCCTTCATGTGCCCGTCCCCACGCCAGCCCAGACAACTACCTTGCTCTTCTCTTGAGTGGGAAGGTCTCAAGGCTCCAGCCCTCACTATATCCCAGTCTCAGCTCAAAGTCATCTCTTCAGGAGAAAACTTCAAGGGTCACCAGAACCTTACTCTCCCACTTGCCTAAACTCTCATCCTTTAATTTCCTTTCTGCCAGCACAACCTTCTTTCACATTTTGTCAGCACATGCTTAGCATCCAGCTCCATGCCAGTGGAGCTCAGCTAGTGGGCCCTGCTCCACGCAAGCTCAACGGTGCATCCAGGCATTTAGCTTACTGCCTGGCAAGCAGCATTTTGCTGACTGAACAAACCCCAGTTCTCTCCCTGGTGGGACTGACTTCCTCCAGCAGCCCCTGGTCCTCTTGCCCCTCTACCCCCCAGCAACCCCCACCCCCACCACTAGAAGAGTCCATTACCACTGAGAAACACACATTCTCACTACAAAGGTAGCTGCCCCTAATTACCCTGCTAATTATAAGTCCTGTAGTCCTAGCTCTGCACCACCGCCATTGCAAAATTCATTTCCTTACAAAGTCCAGGATAAACAAATCCAATATATTTTATTTTAATTATCGCTGTTTAATGGGCCATAATGAAACTATGGTGAGGGCGCACAAAAGGAGATCATTTAGAGTACTTGCCAGAGCAGAGCTTCTGATGAGAGAGCTTGTTGTTCAGGTTTCATTTACTGTAATTCCGGCTGCCTCCCTGTGCCCAGAAACCCATCACTTACTCATCCCTCTTTGCCTTTGGCTCCTGGCCCACAAGGATGTTGGCCCTCAAGGAGAGCAACCTGGAACCCCGGGGCCACAGGAACAGTAGAAGCTCCCCACGGAGCAGGTGCTTGCTCTGCTCCCCATACTCTTGGAGGCAGCAGGAAACTTTTAAAATAATTCCTGGCAGTCTGATAAACTACCCCAAAAAGGCCTCTTGTTTAACTCTCCTTTTTTTTTTTTTCATTTTTTTCTGGAGTTGAATAGTTTATCACATATCCATTGCCAATATTGTATTTTACTGGGGCTTTAGGGGAGGATGTTCTTATTCCTGCCTAGTTTCCTGCTGGCGGCTTCGCAAGTCCCACGGAGCTCCACACGCACCAAGATTCTACTCTTCTACTGTCATCTGTGTTGCAAATGCTTTTCTTGCTTTATTGGGTGGCAGTGACCGCGTGTGGACAATCCCAAGTGCACAGGCACAGGTCTTCACCTGACGATGCAGTGGGTTGTCTCCCACAACCCCAAGTCAGGGGAAGGGACACCCTCATTTCTCTCTTGGGGGCCGTTTCTCCAGTACCAAAGAAGGCAGAGTCCCTCCTCCTCCCGAGACCCTGGAACGGGCTCTCACTCAGCCTGCCCTCCCCCATCCTGCACTCTCCATCCAGCCTGCCTGAGGATCCGGGCTACTCTAATCTTTGTTTCTTAAAAGCCGCTGCCAGAGGGGAAAACACTCTGGGGCACCAGTGAGAGAATTAGGGGAAGGGGAACATCAGAAACCACACAGCTGAACCCTGGAGAGCTCCCTATCCCTATGTGACCTCTTGTCTTCACTGTGTGTTCACGCCTCTGCGGCCAGTGTGGGGTGGGGAGGGTAGGAAAGTGGGCTCCTTTCAGCTTCTGCAGTCAGCAGAGGACTGTTCGATGGTGTGACTTCGGGGTGCTTTGTCAGTTGCAGCGGTGGGGACCGTGGAAACAGCTAGGACACAGGTGACACTGGGCTCTGCACAAGCTGCCCTTCCCCCAAGACTGCTGGAGTCCCGGCAGGAAAAGGCAGGCCCGCCAGGTCTTCCAGGCTCAGTCTGAGGCTCAGTCTGGTCACATGAAACCTTGAGGCAAGTTGGGCGCTTGTCTGACTCCTAACTACAGCCAGGCGATTATTTGAAGAAAGTGACTATCGCAAACTTTCATCTTTTCAGTCGACAAACTGTTGCTAGGTGAGAGGGACCAGACATGCCCGGATGCCCTGCGGTCAGGGCATCGCCACAACGAAGCACAACAGGCTCTGCAGGGCGCTAAGTCATGCTCCGCAGACAGCCATATGCCCAGCCTCATCTTGTGCAGCTGGGGTTCTAATGCAGGATAACAAAACTTCTTAGGGGGCTTGGGGGATGGCTCAGGGACACTGGTGGTTGGGAGCTAGAAGACCGGGGCTAGATCCCCCAACTGCCAAGCAAGCCACTCACAAAAGTTGGGAGAGGAGGATAAAAGCGCAGAGCTGTGAGAGACGAAGCTGGGGCAGGATGAGGCGATGCCACCCTCCCAACCCACTGCAACCCTGTCTCGATGGTCTGATGGACAAACCGAGCCAGAACTGGAACTAGACACCACTGACACAGGAACTGCGTCAAGACTGAGCAGCCGCTTGCTGTCTGGGCAGGAGGATCCCCCGGGAAAATCAGAAAGGGGAGAGGCTGAGCCCAGGCACTACTGGAGGATTCTAAAGGCAGTTTCTGCCCAGTGCGGGCCAGGGGTCAGCAACTCAGGCTTTGGTCCTGCTCGTTCATTCAGCAAGCCTGCACCCCCTCCATAGCTCCCCACACCCTCACCCTCCTTCTCATCCCTCTAGACCAGCATCTCATGACTCTAGACCAATTTTGTCCCCAGGAGACATTTGGCAGTGTTCGGAGATGCTTTGGGCTATTACAGCCAGGATGGGGGGTTAAGGGATTGCTACGGGCATCTCTTGTGGGAGGCCGAGGATACCAGTAAATGCAGTAAATCATCCATTCCGAGTAAATCACACCCCACCATCACCACCAACAGCAATCACTCATCTGGCCCCAAACGTCAATAGCCCTGAGCATAAGAAACCCTGTTCTACACCCAGCTTATTCATTTACCCACTTACTCATTCCACACATCATTACTGAGTGCAAACTAGGTGCCAGCTCTAGGCACCTAGGTGAAGTCTGGGTTTTCTGGGGTGCCAAGGGGATACTGCTTCTTCCCACATCTCCCACCCACTCCCCCTACTCAATGGAGTAAGGTTGCAGGAGGAACCACCACCTACTGGGACCTCACGGAAAGCCGTAACTCTCCACCAGTATAACTGCACACTTGCATAGCACAGACACCTTCCGCTCGCTGAGATAGAGAAATCTAATGGAGTTGAGCTGAGCGGGGACACAGGTGGGGGCTGGAGGTTTCGGGGTTGGTTCACCCAGAAGGGAGAGAGAATGACATGAAGGAGGCATGACTGGAGGCCCTGGTGCTATATGGCCCAAACAGGTAACGGCACCGGCCCTTGCAGTAACTGACCTGGAACAAGGGGTCTGGGCGTGAGGTGAGCCAGCCCCTGGCCCAGCTGATGTCCCTGAATTCCACACAGAGCTGGTACTTCTGGCAGGTCACATTCCCCTTCGAGTTGCATCTTAAACTCTGCAGCCACCTCGGGGGGTGGGGGGGGCGCGGTGATTTCCCAGTGGCTCCTGTGGGCCAGCTGCTCTAGTTTCTGGGGGCCACTGCAAAGCCTCGGAGGGCCGCGCAGCTCGCAGCTCGGCGCTCTGCACTCCGACCTGCGTCAGCCCCCACCCGCTGCCAGCCTCCTCCTCCGCCACCTTCCTCCTCCGCCCACCCTGCCGAAGCTCCCACCTGCCCCCTCTGTACCCCAAGAGGCAGCGGCTACTGCTAGGACTTTGCCTGTGACAAAATATTTTCATTGCAGCTGGATACTGGCCCTCCTCTTCCCTGCTGTGTAATTGTGAGCAGTTAACACTCAAGTGCCAGGAAATGGGCCCTGCCTCTTACTCTCCTGGGGGTCCAGAAGAGAAGGACTCCGGCAACACACCACCTGCATTTAAACTCTGGCTTTCCTCTGGATTCTAATTCTAGCTGCATGGCCTTTTTTGCCTTAGTTTCCCCCTCGGTCAACAGCAATAATAATAATACAAACCTCATCGACCAGCTTAGAGCATTAAAGTCGTGTGTTGGCGTGGATGAGCTTAAATAATTCATTCAGTCCTACAAGAGAGGTGCCTAGTTGACCCCAGTTAATACAAAAGGAAATGAAGGTTTTCAAGGGTAAATAGATTAGCCAAAGAGGTAAATGGCAGAACTAGGATTTAAACCCACAGTCCATGTTCTTAACCAGGACACAGTACGGCTTCCAAGTGACCTTCTATGCGTCAGTTGTCTCACTTGTAAAATGCAGTCAGCACTGCTTCTTGGCAGAGTATTCATGCTGGTCTGATGAGAAAGGAGATAGGGAGGGAGAACTGGCAGCGTGCAGGGCTGCCTGCTGAGGCTGCAGCCCTGGGCTGCTCTCTGGCCAGTCCCTCTTCCGAGCCCGTGGTAGCTCCCTCCCTTCTGATGCCACCCTGCCTGTCAGGACTCCTTATGACATACTGTACACTGCCAGCAGCTTTCTTAGCCACTCATGCTGAGTGGAGGTCTTCCCCACCCAAGTGCCCTGGGGGACCGACCTGTTGATGGTGCAGACAACCAGCTAGAAGTTCCTGTTTCACTTCTGGTTAATCTTGCCACAGCAGTACTTTTGCAGTTCTCCCAAGTCTTTGTGTTCAGGACTGAAGGCTCCAGGCTGAGGTCCTCCTCCAGATCCAGGTGGTCACCTTGGGACAATATCTGTGTGCCAGGGTTCAAAAGGGAGGCCTTAAGATGGCCCCGCAGACACGCCATGTGAGTCAAACTGGCTCTGGCTCTTGCTGGATGAGCTCTTTTTTTAATGGTCACCATTTACTGGGAACTTACTCTATGCCGGGCACTTGATACTTTGTGGGCATTATCTGAAACTGATCTTCACAACAGCCTCATGGAATTGTCCCTGTTTATCCCCTTTTGACATATAAAGAATCCAAGACTTCAAAGTCAGATGTGTAGCAATAACTAGAAGATCTTTAATCCAATTCCCCTAAAGACAATGAAGAATTTTTATGTCTAAAGAAACCTAAGGCGATGCATTTTTTTAATGGAAAGGTGATCCCTATGAACTTTTTATCCTCAAATATTAGGAATGAAAGGGTGCACTCCAACAGCCCACCCCAAATTAGGAAAGCAGACATCACCCACATCCCCCATCACCATCATGGACTTGAGTTACTGTGGGACAAAGGAGTCCCTCCTCACTGAGTAGCTTTTGTCCCTGAGTTTCCCTGTCTGCACAATAGCAATTATAGTAATATAAACCTCACAGATTTGCTGAAAGCATTCAATTCATATAATTTGGTATGAATGGGCTTTTTTTCCTTTAGCTCAAGTTAACTTTCCCGTGAGCTGATCATTCCCAGCATTCAGCTAGTGCTAGGGGAATGCCAAAGTCCCTCTTCATCCTCAAAGCCCAGCCCAGCCCATAATTTTAATGGTCCAGGATTTTCCTCCTGATTTCACTCATTTATACCCCACCTTTGAATGTCTTTCCTGGATTTGTTTAGATGTTGGATGGGTAAGAGAACTCAGTTGGTCATGTAAACATATTGTTACATTCTCTGGGCCTTTGCCCCTTGTCTAGCAGCAAAAGAGCAAAGCCGTCTTCATAGACTCCAACTTGTATGCAGGAATCGATGCCTGAAGGCAAAGCCAGTCTTTTCATACCCACTGGTGACCAAGGAGCCAGATGAAGAATATTTAACTATGGGTATCCAGCTTTTGCATCTCTGCAGGACATTCTTTAGCCAAAAAAAAATTAAATCTTGCATTGCCTTCCTCTAGCATCAACATAGCTTTAGGTCAGAACAATTCAGAACTAGAAGCCTCTCCTATCAAGAAAAATTACATTCAATGTCAGCAACTCACTGTAAACTATATAAACTATATTCAAACTTGTGTTTATTGAAACAACTCTCAGAGAGTAAAGTCTGTCAGGCTGTTGCAAACACATCTCCATGAAAAGGGGAGGAGGACTGAACAGGTACCATATTCACCACCCCCACTTACATTATGTTGCCTCAGACTACAACTCCCAGCAAACAATGAACTAGACTTCCTGAATAGGGGGCAGCTGGGAAGGAATGAAGTAGATATTTTAATAGAGGGGGAGATATTTGGGTAGGGACACATGTGACGAGGTACTTAGAAGAGACACATGGAGAGATACGTGAAAGGAGACACGTGGAGGAGAGACACTTGGAAGAGACACACTGTGGAGAAATGTGGGAGGATGTTCCTAGTCATAGGCAGGGACTGGCAGTCATGGTCTTGATTTCATGGTGAATTGTGTAGTGTATTTTGAATTTTGAGCTTCTCCTTCTGCCCCAGCTCCCTGGGACCTGCCTACCCACTTCTTGTGGTTCCTTGCCAGGAGGTACCTTAGGCTTGTGGTAAGTTTTTCGGTCTCAGTGGCCCCACTTCAGGGCAAGTCTGTTTGGTTGAACATTTACCCACAAGAGGATGAGTAATTTGGGAGTTTTATTGAGAAACTATTATTTGAAACCCTTTCTGCTCTCACTCTCTGCACATCACTTCTATTGAAAATCTATCATGCTAAGAGTCTGCTTCCTTTACCTTTGTGTATGCAGATGACCAAACCCATTTTAGAGCATGAAACTTTTTAACAGTTTGGGGTCCTTGGATACCCCTTGTGTGCTAACATGACTAGTTCCTGGGTTCAAATCCTCCATTTGATTATCTAATAAACTCTAACTATCTCTGGAACTTTATTTTCAGTTAAGAGTCAGTAACAATTTGAGCTCAGCTTCATCATCTTCAAAAGAGGGTTGTTGTAAGGAACAGTGATCAAAATTTCTACATCCACAGGCTCTGTGGGAGGCCTGATGCTGGGTGAAGCATAACAGGGAAGGGGTTGGGACTCATCTACTGCTCAGAGTTCACCCACAGTCAATGGGAAATTCCATGGAGGATGGTGGGTTGTGAGAACTCTTCTCAACAGCCACCCTCTGGAGCCAGGAGGACTTCAGAGGGCCTAAAGACTGAATGGAAAATAGAACCCTGCCCCTGCACACACCCTTCTATATGGAATTCAATAAGAAAGCCATACAATAAAATAAGACAGTCCTATGGATCAGAGGTTTTGTTAGGGTGACAATCTTGTTGCTCTTTTAGAACAAACTCACTCCACTCCTATTTCTCACAAAGGGGCTTGGAGGGACTGGTTGGGGAGAAGGACTGTGACACCATCTTATTTTTGCAGCTAGGGTTTCTGCCTTAATCGTCTGGAGTTATCGACGCCTGTTGTGGGGTGACTTCATGCAGGGGAGTGACTGGGTGGACCTATATAACACAGAAGGTAACTGGGCCCACTCTTCTGCTCTTCTGGCTTTGATTTGCACCCAGGTACTGCTAAGGGGACTCGGAGGTGACATATTTTGACTTCATATTGGACCATGTTAGAGTTTTTATTTTCTCTCTTTCTGTCTCACTTCTCTGGGACCTTCCCAGCCCCTTCCTTGTGGTCCCTGCCAGAAGGGATCTTAGGCTTGTGGCAAAGTTTCAGGACTCAGTGGCCCCACCTCTGTTTGGCTGGACACTTGCCCATGAGGGGATGGGTAATTTGGGGGAATTTTATTGGGAAACTATTATTTAAAATTTTTCTTTCTCTCTCCCTGCACACCAACTATCAAAAAAAAAAAAAAAAAACTACCACACGTAAGACTCTGTTTCCTTTGCCTTTGTGCATGGGATGGCTGAATCCCTCCAGAACACGCACCCCTTAACATTTTGGGGCCTCTAGGTACCCCTCAGTCTCACACTATAGTTTCACTCATGTGAAACATAAATAACCAAAGCAGACAAATTGGCAAAAATACAACAAAACAACTTTGGATTCTCAAAAATAAGGTGGTTGCCAGAGGGGAAGAGAGAGGGGGTGGTTCAGTGGGCTGAGGAGGTAAGTGTTAGAGTGCAAGGGAACGAGAAGTCCAGTGCTGGCTGAGTGAAGCATGTGCACATATGAAGTATGATGCTGTACTTGTGTAACTATATAGTTGTATCAACAAATGGTAAAATTTAATTGAAAGAAAGAAATTTTTGAGCAGTAAGGCTGGGAGTAGGGGGATGGAGGTGGAGATGGGAGTAAGCAGCTGGGAAAATTGCCCCCTTGACATATCAGTCATATTTGAGGTTCCAAACTGGTTATCAGATGGAAGAAGGAGCCTCCTTTTTAATGCAAATTAATATTATTCTAAAATGTGATTGAAATATTAAACCCACTTTGCCTTCTTAGTAAAACCACAGCAATTGCTTACATCTTCCCCTCTTCCTTTGCCTCTTCTCATGACAGAAACTCACTGTAGCCAGTGTGCCATTTTGCGTACTGATGGGGTAACAAGACAATGTGTGTCCCACTGTGGCCAGAGCACTGCAGCCCCTCTCTGGTCCATGCACTCCTGGCATCACCAGCGTGGATGAGCGCATGGATTTCCCAACACGGGTGCTCTCAAGGCTGCCTCCCGCTCCACCAGCACCAACTGCAGGTCCCCCAGCAGCACAACTTGACAAGCGTGTGTTCCAGGTTTCATAGATACAAAAATGGCACTTTTTAAAAAATTACTGATTTCAACCCAATAAAACCCAAAAGAAGATGAGGCAGGAATATGAAACAAGACTAAAGGAAGTAGGAAAGAAAGGGTGCTTCAAATTTAAAGTAAACTTTGTTTTGTGAGATAAACCAGGAAAGTCTCCTTTCCCTTTAGAGTCTCAGCCCCTTTGGGATGATTTCCTTTGGGGTTTAAGCACATTCTCACCCCAGGTGTTTTTGTCTGAACAAGGTTGCCTTACAGTTGTTCACCTCTCAGAGGAAAACTAAACTATATGGAAATAGTTGCCAAAGTTCAACTGTATTTTCAGACTGAAGAGTGAAGCAAATGCCTCGTTTTCGTGATTTAAATCACTGTCCTTCAAATTAGTTATGTGCTGGTAAGGGCAAGGTACAAAGACTGTATCATGCCCCTCTCTGGGCTTTAACCCATCAGCTGCCCTGTATAAGCAGACAGGGAGTACACTGTGGTCTACCCTGATTATGTTGAGAAACAATAACGTAAGTTTATAGACTTCCTTGTGCTATACGTTCAAGGCTGAGGGCCACTGTGAAAAATAAAATGATTGATGGCGGGCAACGTTCAGATAGTTTCTCAAACCAAGTTACAAAGGAAAGTGCTTTGCTTTCTCCCTCTCCAAAGCAGTGTTAACAGGGTGGTCCCCAGAAAAAAAGGGGGTGTTCCAGGTCACTTGCCCCACCCCAAGGGAGGATGTAGCTAAGCAGGAGAGATAGGAAGCTGGAGAAGAAGAGAGAGAGGATGGAAGAAGGAAGGAAGCAAGATGGAGAGCCCGAAGAGGCACAAGGAGCAGAGAGACATGTAAAGAAGCTGCACTGGCCTGGGCTGATTGAGACGGATGTGGGTGAGAGACCCATGGGGAGGTGACAATGGCAACGTTGATCTTGATTTTAATTTTGTTCTTTTCCTCCCAGAATTGTCTGGCTGTTTTTGACCCTATTGTATGGGTCTCTGCCGAAAGGTGCTTTAGATTTGTGGCAGGCTTTCGGGCCTTGCTTTGGGCCAATCCCATTTGGGTGGACTTTTGCGCATGAGGTGATGGGTAACTTTGGGTGCTTAATTTAGAAAATATATTCTTTGTCTTATCTAATTCTATTAAAGTTTATTTCCACTTAAGGCCTTCTGTGTTTTATATTGATGCGGCGGATGGCAAAACCGATTTAGAATGGGCAGGTTTGGGGTTTCTGGAGTGCCCCTCTCCCTGCCTTGTAACAGCAGCAGAAAGTTAGACCAAGTAATTTAACAATTCCTGACCATGCCAAAGCTAGTGAGAGGCATTTGCCAGATTTTTTTGGTCTTAAATTCACAGACTATCCAAAACAAAGAATCTCAATTGAAGCTGGTCAAATATTTTTTCAATTCTGAAATCCACAATATGTAAGGAGAAAAAGCAGAGCAAATGTCTTCAAATCTGAAATGTACAGTATACATGAGGGGAAGTTGCAAAACAAAAGGTTTGGGACAATGGTTCCCTTACTTGGTTGAAAGGGAGCTCGGGACTTCCTCCCCAGGAGCACCGTTAGCACTCTCTCTGCAGTGTTCAGGGCGGGTTAAGATAAACAAACACATCTGTAGACAGGCCAATAGGGAACTCAAACTTACTGCTGCAAACAGAACTGAAAAGCAACCACTGAAGAAGAGCTGAGGAAAATCAACACCTCAAGAAGGGAATACCAAAGTGACAAACTGCAGTCATAAAGCTCAAGGAAATGCTTTGACTAGAGAAAGTGAAATGAGAGCTTAAAATATAATTAACATACTTGTGGTATAAGAGAGCTTAATGCTTCCATGACAAAGGAACAGAATAGGAAAGAAGGATCAAAAACAAACCTTAAAAAACAAGTAATAAATTGTGTAAGTTTAAGAAAAGCAGGACATAGAATTAACAGAATCAACACTGTTGAAAGGCAATTTAGTGAGCCTGAGGATTCAGCTGAAATATTCTTCCAAAGGCACCATTGCCCAGTTTTACAAGCACCCTAAATAATATTTGCATTTTCTTGTATATGATTTTTTTTAGAATATGAAAATGTGGGGAATATCCCAGTTCATTTTGCAAGAATAACTTTCACACAGAGAGATGTATGCTCATGTGCATACACAGAAAACATCAAAAAACAAGAGAAAAAGTTAACTATGAGTGATTTCCCTTGTGAACCCAAGAGGTAAAAATCTCATTAGCCAGTAGCATATTAAAAGGAAATGCATCATGACTGAATAAGGATCCCCTACCTCCACTCCACAGTTGAGAACACCCCAGGAATGACTGAGTGAATTAATTCAACTAAAACTAGATCTACTATGCTAATCCAATTCAGAAATTTAGCAGTTAAAGAAGGAAAGTATTAACATTTCAGAAAATGCAAATATATGCAATGGAAAAATTAAACATTCATTCTTAGTAAGAACAACTTAAAAGCTAGAAATAGGAAAAAGGGCTCTTTACTCATTAAAAAGTATTAAGAGTGACTGCTCCAACTCTTGGAAGAGAGGAGTTTTTCTATTTAGACCTGGATTCTTGGTGGGAGCTTTATCTCCCTTTGTCCCTAACCTTTACACTCTCTCTGAGAATTCTTAATTATAAGCTATAGGGGGTTTAGGGTTCAAATGTAAACCACCGGGTGACTCAGGAAGCTGCAAGCCAAAAAAACTTAACACAAAAATTGGTCCCAGGCTAGCAATATCACAGGACATTAGCAAATGCCAAACACACAAGTAAGGCAGGCTTACACCCAAGGATAAGTGCTTCTGAAGAAGACTCACATCCAACATTTCAAACAGAAACAAACAATCCTCCCTGAGGGAGAACCAGCAGACACAGCAAAGAACAGGATGAATACAGCAAATAATGGTAATTCTACTTCTTCTTTCCCAATTTGGACTACTTTCTTTTATTTATTTATTTATTTAGTTAGCTTAATTACTCTAACTAGGACTTCCTAGCTAAAATAGTAGCTCTGTTTAATATCATGTTGAGGGGCCTCCCCGGTGACGCAGCAGTTAAGCGCTGCGCTGTGGAGCTGTCGGCAGCGGCGATGCGAGTTCCACGCCCGGCCAGGGAGAATCTCACAAGGCGCGGCAGACCTCTCCTGCCTCGCCCGCTGCTCCCCTCAGCAGTGTATTTCTGATCTGCCTGTTCTGCTCCCCACTCTGTCTCTGGTGAACCCTCTCGCTGCCCCACGCCTCTGGCCTGTACCCCAGCTTGTATGTATAAATAAAAAAAATAAATAAATCTTTAAAAATAAATAAATAAATAAAGGGACAAGGCCTGGAACGAGGCTGAGGCCCTGTCCCTGGCCACAGTTTAAAAAAAAAAAAATAATGTTGAATACTATGTTGAATAGCAGTGGTGAAAGTGGACGTCTTTATATTATGCCTGATCTTAGAGAAAAAGCTTTCTATTTTCCACCATTGAATATGATGTTAGTAATGGGTTTGTCATATATGGTCTGTATTATGTTGAGATATTTCTTCTATCCCCATCCTACCGTACACAATAACCAATTATAAATCTACAATGATTAAAACAGTGGGTAATTGGGAAAACTACATAAGCAGACCAATTTAACAGAGTACAGAGTCCAGGAACATTTCCACAAATACATGGAAATTGGACATAGAAATGAAGGGAAGGAAAGGATGAACTGTTTTTTTTTTTTAAGTTGCTAGGAAAAATAACAATGTATATGAAATTAGATTAGCAAGGAGTTCTTAAGGAGATAAAACATGGAAAGACCATTTGACTTTCAAAAAAGGGAAAGGAAGAGTACAAGAGACTATGTTGACAGTTCACAGGTGACTTGGTGGTGGGAATTTTATGGGGATTACACCTGAGAGGAGAAATCAAGCATTGTACAAAATGAACAATGATATAAAAAAGATGTGTGTGTATATATATACGTATACATATTTTAAAAACCCCAAATAAAAAACAAATTAAAAGCAAAATGAAAAGACAATTTGACTTTAAATTATAAACTTCTGTATGATGACATCATAAGGTTGATATATATGGATGTTTTAATTCTCCACATTTTTACGTAAGAGTAAAAAAGTTCCCCAACCAAAATAAAAAATCAATAAATATGTGGAATAAGTCTAATATGAAATATGCAAGACCTTTATGAAGTTATGAAAATTTTATCTAAGAATATAAAGTACTTTAACAAAATGAAGCCTATCATGATACTAGTGGAGAAAATGAATTATAAAGTCTATTACTCTTAGTGTATATACTAATGCTATTCCAATCAAAAGAGCTATACAAATTTAGTGGAACTTAATAAACAAATTCTAAGATTTACCTGGAGTAGAATATGCACAATAATAATGAACAAGGGGATGAAATGAAGAAGGGAAAAAGGAAGAACTTACCTATAGCAAAACATATTGCAAAGTCAAATGGCAGTGAAAAAAAGAGCATGATCCAGTATCCAGAAATAGACACCTTAGTATATGATAAAACCTGGCTTTTCAAATGGGTGGAGAAAGGAATAAGAGTATTCAGCAATAGTGGGGACAACTGCCTTTTGTTTGGGGAGGAACCCTAAAATATAAATAATAATAAAATAATGACATGAACAGCCAACATACAGCAGAGGATCTACCAAAGGCCAATGAATATGTTTGATTTTATAAGTAATTAGGGAAATTCAAGTTAAAATAAGGTATTTCAATGACAGCATTTGTTAAAAACAGAAAAGCATTCCCAAGGTTGATAGTACCTACTTTTGGCAAGGGTGTGGAGAAATGGATCATTTTATGAAGTGTGAATTGAAGGGAACAATTTCACTACATCCATTAAAATTAAAAATCTACGTAACTTTCAATACAGCAATTCCATAAAGGCAGAGCTGTAATTACAGGAATGAAGATGTCTTACATATAATGTTAAATGAAAAGTTAGTTGTAGGGTAATAAAGATGACATAATCCCATTTATGTAAATCACATATATATGATGTAAAACAAGGCTAGCTTCTGTAATAATGTCTCCAAAAGACAGTGACTTAAATAAGCCAGGAATTTGCTTTACTGTTAAGTTTACCAGGTAAAAGGAAAGTCGTTCAACACCCACAGGTCAGCTTCTCCATCCTGTTGATCTCATGACACCACTTAACCTGCCCTGACATTCCAGTCAGTAAGAAAGGGAAACGACAAGAGGAATGTACACCCAATTCCTTTTTTAGGGGTGCAATCTGGATGTTCTACCCACATCCCATTGCTTAGTCATAGGGACATGCTGACCTGTGAGAGAGGCCAGCTGGCAGCTACACGTCCAGTCGGGCCTCAGGGATCTCATCAGTAAAAAAGAGGAAAGTGGATATTACAGCAGCAGACTCCACTGTATGTATTTGTAAATTTGCGGAAAACAGCCTGGGAGACTATCTGGAACAGAGCAAGAGTAACGGGGAGTCAGAATATTGCCTGAGAATGTTTTAATAGTTATTAGTATATCCATGTATTAACTAAGGAATTAAAGTTCACAAAATTTTAAAATCCTTTATTTGTAGTTTGATACTGGTATATTAAATACATTAAATCTATCTACATTGTACAAAGCTTTTAAAGTAAGAAAAATTAGATTTCATCTAAATGAATAAGGTACTCTACACTGTTAAAACATTCATTCCACTTAGAGTACTTTCCTCTAAGTCTCTCCACCTGGGAGGCATGTCAGCATTTACAGGTGTCCACACTGCTAGCAGGCCAAGGTCACAGCGTGCCAGAGGCAGAGCGGAGACAAGAACTAGAGCAAGGCCCACCTTGCTCTGACTGCATCACAACTTTTTCTACTTGAAGAGCAGGCTACCATCTCTTTAGCTCAGTATAACTAAGATTTCAGACCACACAGACCTGGAACCCAAATGCATCACACTTGTGAACTGCAGTAGCACTTCAATTCGAGAACAAGGGGTAGGTAATTTTCTTTTTTTTTTTTAAAGATTTATTTTTTATTTATACATACAAGCTGGGGTACAGGCCAGAGGCATGGGGTGGCGAGAGGGTTCACCAGAGCCAGAGCGGGGAGCAGAACAGGCAGATCAGAAATACACTGCTGAGGGGAGCAGCAGGCGAGGCAGGAGAGGTCCGCCCCACCATGTGGGACTCTCCCCGGCCGGGCGTCGAACTCGCGTCACCGCTGCCGACAGCTCCACAGCGCAGCGCTTAACCGCTGCGCCACCGGGGAGGCCCGGCAATTTTCTTATTAGCTAATGATTACAAAAATATAAAAAAGAAGTTCTCAGAAACACAATAGTCATGAATTTTGACTCCCTTCTTAGCTAAGAACTCAAGTTTAGATCTATTGACCTGTTTAGAAATTCCTATGATTTTTCGATAATGATGGCAGAATGAAGAAAAATAATATAATCTTACTCTTCAAATACATAATGAATCACAAAAAAAAAAAAAACCCAGAAAAAGTAAGTAAGCCAGAGTCCAAAAAAGAAGTATAAAATCCTTGTGGGAATCATGATTCAGGATACATGTACCTCAGGAGACAGATTCTTGGTCAAAGCTATTTGACAAAATCTTAGGACCTGCTTCTCTCTGCATCACAGGGAAGAACATACAGACCTGGACACAGGGGCTCAACGGCAGTATGAGCAAGATGTGACGAAATGGCGTATCAGGAGGCAAGCATAAAACAGAAAATTGAAAGCGGAAAAAGAGCAAGCCAGAGAAAAACAAGTGCAAGAAACAGACTACTGTGACAGCTAAAGAAGAAATGAGAGCAATACAAGGAATTTGAAGAAACAGACTTCAGTGTGGAGATGACATAATGACAAATAAAAAAAAAAAAGAAAGAAACAAAAAAGGCTACAAACACAGAGGATCAGAACATAAGAGAACCAGAACATAACAACAGCCAGAAACAGATGCAGCTGAAAACCAAACCTCTGAAAACGGAGTCACATCGAAGGCAAAGAAAAAAGAGAGCTAAAAATAACAGGACGGAAACATAGAGCAAATACTGATGTCCAATATAATGTAATCAGCATCACTGGCAAAGACAATTCAATGACCACAACAAAAACTGTTCCCAGGTCCCTCCACGCATATGAGCACAGGCTGGCGTGGCGGTCACCACATGGCGATGATGGCAGTTGTGGTCTGGACTCACATTTGTGTGTGCGTGTGTGCGCACTGGTTATTTTATGTGTACTTAATTTTGGTTCTGCTTGAATTTTTGTTTTAAGATGATACAGTTCATTTTCCTAAAACAATCACTGTAAGGGGGTAGGGAACGGGGAAAGACGCCCTCTGCTTAACTTAAAGCCAGTGTAAACTGAGTTCACTACAACTTTCTGCAAATACTTGTCTTCCATTGCTTACCAAGCTATTTCATGTTTTACTAATAGAAATATGAACTTAAGAGTACCTTAAAGGAAGATCATTTAAAAGCAATTATAGGATTCAAAAGGTAACAAATATGATCTTTTTGGGGGATGGCAAATGATAAATTTAAACATTTAAAAGCTATGCACCAAAAGTAATGCCATTATTAGATTCTGAGAACTTACTGAACAGGTCTGGCTGAATATAAAAATCATTTTTAGCACCAGTAAAAAGAATTCTTGAGATTTATGTTATATAAACTTCTAAACGACTGGTAATATGCTCCCTGACAGCATCTTTTGGGTAAAGAAACTAATGTAAAGGATTAACTGTTAGGTCCCTGATTTTATAACATAATTCAAAGTAGGAAAAAAAAAAAAGAAAGAAAACAAACCCAAGTATTTCTTCCTTTAGTTATTTAGTATTATTAAAAATTTTAAGTTTCAGAGAAGAATTTCTTCTTCCTTAAAGTTCTAACGATGAGGTAGATATTCAAAGTAAACACCAAGTGCCACCAAATTCTGTTGGTAAACATAATCATTAGTCAGAGTATTAATTATCAGAACTTCCACTAGAAAAAGTCAATTTAAAGTTCTCATTGATCAGCAGTATTCTGGCTTGAGCTTCCAAATCCCTTCACCACTAGAAGTTCTATGAAAAGTGCACAGATTTCTCAAGAGTTCTCGAAAGACACAAGACTGTGAGGCTGATAACTTGGACTCGAACTCCCGCAGGATCTCCTGTGTGCTGGCCTGGCCATCAACCTGGGCCTGAAAAGCAATGAAGTTCCTCATTTCCACCAGAAGGTCATCATGTTCTGTGGTGGCTGTGGAGGGCGTCGGGACCAAAGTCTCTTGAAGGTGCACATTTTCACTTTCCAACCGCTCTGGCAAAATCAGGTGGTTTCTAGCTCTCATTTTAGCCAACAGGGAGGATGAAGTGAGGGCTCCAGATGAAGACTCTGCATTCTCCACTTTCCCACTAAAATGCTCAGAAACATTGTCTTTCCCATCCTTTTTCATGACACCATCCTGCAGAAAGACCATTGCATTGACAGATTTAACTTCTGGTTTATGCTCTCACGTACTTCCCCGAAGGCTCTGAGGGTCATATGGTCACATGTGTGCCTAGGGCAGGGAAGCAGGTGGGAGAAGGGAGGCTCTGACTAGTGCAGAGGGAAAGGAGAGTCAAGCATCTAAATGCGCCCACCATTAAAGCGCATTTAAAGAAAAATAAGAAGGGAAAGGAAAACTCCACTATTCACTTCCTCACCATTCTGGGTGGTGAGAGTGGAGGAAGGGCAGAGTGGATGGGGGAGGGGCTTCCAGACAAGCCTAGGAAGACTGTCTCTAAGGAGACATAAGACCACTTTCAAGTCTTATGGGCGTTTCCTATTCTTCCTTCCAAATTTACCCTCATGGAGGCACTGTGGGATAGGGAACAATATCACGTCATAGATACTCTGCTATCTTATGCCTTCCCATTTACTTGAGTTACTTTAAAACAATACAAATCTACTTTGAAAGGGCCTTACCACCCTAATGCTAAAAGAACATAACAAGGGAGGGCTAAATGTGTTGATATTAATCTTAAATAGGTCTGAACCTGGGAGTTTTCAAGTTTATCATTAACATAACCTTGAACTACAGAAGACTGAGAGTGCTGAATAGTAGTTTGGCCTAGCAGTTACTTTCAGTGAAGCGCTCAAAGTATTCCAGGAGTTACAGCACAGGAGAAATGCCACAATGCTCTGGGTCAGTAAACTATAAACAACATTCCAGGTGGTTTTCTAGACCTTTATTCTAGAGGACAATGGTCTCTGGACCTGGCAGTGGTCTCAGACTTGCCCCATCTGGCAGTGATTCACATGTCACCTAGCCTTTTGTTAACTTTTAGAGGGAGAAACAGAGATTCCGTTATCTATCTTGTGTTAAATACTTTGTCTTTTAGCTGGACTTTCTTAGAATCAAATGAAAGTGCTTCATGAAAACCAACACGTAACACAAATACTGGATGTCACTAGGTAGTCACTTTCTTCACATCTGGAACTGGGTAATATTTTCACTGTAATCCATTAAGCAAGTCTTGCACGTGAAAAGCAGGCGATCGTATTACCTGGCACTTCTCCTTTGGAGATACTGAAGAAGGATGATGCACAGAGAAGATGGAATTGGAATTCCGTTTCTGACCAAATCTTCTCCTAAATAAGAAGAATCGTATCAGATCAAATGTTTGTTCTATGACTGAGAACTGACTGACCTGCATGGTTCTGCTTTCACACCCACAACACTTCTGTTCTATCCCCTGATTCCTACACTTGAATGTCCTGGGAAATAACCACTGTATCCCGAATAAAAACCTCTCGGTATCTTTGTTCAACATATGATGAAAACTACCCTCAAATCCTAGCTAGGAAATGATTCTGAAAAAGCATACTAAATGACATTGTAAGTATTTATATTTGAAAACCAGTTGTCTGTCTTATTACGGCTTAATCATTATTCTGTATCTACTACTGTTCTTAAGGCCCTTATCTCTCAGACAAAACAGATCACGTCCCATCCCCTGAAAAATCAGCTTTGGGGAGCAGGGGAGGAACACGAAAGAGGCGCGGCAAGGTTACAAAGTTATCTCCCTACATCTCACAAATGTGGCGGACCTGATTCACACCCAGAGAGATGTCCTGCCGCTGCAGATAGACAACAGTAAGCACTCCACCTGCCCTGACACAACTCCCAGCCTAGATGGTTTGGCATCCTCACAAGTACTCAGGGCAATGATCTCTTACTTGATTCCTGCTGGTGCGCCAGAAATCCCCCTGTGGCCAGTCCAGGTGGGAACACCAGAGCCAGCTCCCAGACACCGCTGCCGAGAGAGCCTCAGCGCCTTCAGCGCGTCCTGGGCCACTCGGTTGGCCTCTGCCTCCACCAGTGCGTAATCCGGATTGGCCCCATCCATGATTGCGTCGTGTTTCATGACACTGTGCACGCCGACTGGAGAGAACAAAGGAAACATGAACGTGACATCTCAGTTTGTACACACCATGTTTTGTCTTCTATATCGTGTGCTGTGGAGGAGGAAAAAATAATGGACATTTTCAGCTGCTATTTACCAAGTTGCTACTGTGACCCAAGAACTTGTAAGTGCAGTTCCTACTCACCTTCTTTACTACTCTAAGAGGCAGAGACTATTAACTCTCCCTGTTTTATAAAACTGAAGCATAATGCTTAATCACCACAACATTAACATAACCTCTTCCCTACTACCTAATAATTTTAAAACCCTTTATTGATAAACTCTTTATTGAAGAGGAAGATGTAAAAATATAAACCAGGATAATAGAATTTCTAAAAAGTAATTATTATGAAAACACTACATATAGGAATTGAATACAGTGGGAAATTTATACTCTTAAGAACTTACACCAATAAAAATGAAAGAATAAAAATAAATGAATTAAATTTCCAAGTCAAACATTTTACAAGAATTAAGCCAAAAATGAAGCTGAAAACTTGATGGTGGAGGTGGTGTGGGAACATACACCTGAGGGGTGAACCTATCCCCTAAATCATGTACCACATTGTAAACCAATGTTACAGCAATTAAAAAAATAAGAAGCAACAGCCAAAAATATCACATCTAAATACAACATCAAGTACAAAGAAAAAAAAAGGAAGAAAGTAATAAAGCTAAAAAGAAATATGAATAAGACAGAACAACCATGGATCAAATTAATAAATAAAAATTCTGTTTTATTGAAAAAAAATCACAGAACAGGTAAACTATTAGCTTAATCAATGAAAAGGGGGTGAAAATACATAAAATCAGAAATGACAAGAAATCATCTTGAAACAAGAAAATATTACAAGAATATTTTTCTATACTTCCACGCATATAAATTTGAAAACTAGACAAATAGATAATTTCTTAGGAAAATGGACCAACAGCTGGAGAAAAAAATGAAGTTATCAATGAACTGACTACCTTAAAAAAGCATCAGGCCCAGCTGGCTGCATTCTGAAACACCACTCATAAATCTGTCTTCTTGAACAAAGAACCACAAGTAGCACTCTTCAGCAACTCAAGGCCGTCACACCGTGACAGTGACTACCAGGTCTGACAAGACAACACTTCCAGGATGACTTAGATGTGCAGGACTGCACAGCTCCATGGGCAAGCCACGGCTGATTCTGTTTTCCTGATTCTCCTCCCTGATATATTAGCAATCGCTCTCCTACTTCTGGAGTTACTGCTTCTAGTCATGCCTCTGCCTCTCTCCCCCATGATGTGCTACTTTAACTTCTTGTGGTTGGAAAATAAGATAGATACAGCACATAACATTCTATTAATGTTCAGGTAGTGCAAATGTATTTCAAGCATCATGCCTTCCTGTGGGTGGTTATAAGTCAAGTACTATCATTCTCCAGAGTTTTCCATTCTTCTGAGTCTTCAGAAAAGAGATGAATGTGACTTTCAAAATGTCAATACATTTCAAATCTGAATTTTAGAAGAAATAAATACCTCCAATTGAGAGCCCACTCTGCATTGGCAATTAAAGGCTGCTACTGCTAGAAACCACCCCTATAGGTTGTGTTCCTAGCACACCAGTGACAAATTCAGCCAAAGGATTACCTGATTTTTTGAAAAGCTTTTCCAAAACATAATCATCATTGTTGCGTTCCTTGGTCTCTTTCTCACTTTCATGGTCTTGCTTCTGGTACTGTCTTTTCTTCACTAAATGTGGAATCCGGGTCCCTTCAAATTTGGCATCTCTGCGATGCTTCTTAGGCTTCTGCTTTGACCTCAGATGTTTCTTCGGGGTCTCTTCTTCTGCCACACTATGTTTTTTTTTTGACTTGTGCTTATAAAAATTATTTTCCGTTTGTTCACTGTCCCAAAGAGGTTCTGTTTGAATCTTGCAGCTTTCTGCTCTATCAGAAAGACCTTGTTTCTCATCAATGTTTTCCTCACCAGAGGTCCTGCTGATTCTTGGAGAATTTGAACATTCCCCACTTCCACTAATCACTGATGCCTCCTCTAGTCCCAACACTGCTTGTGTCTCTTCTCCAAGTCCATCACTGCTAGTTAGATTGCTAGGTATTTGAGGATTATCTTTCAAAGGATCACCTTGATTAGAAGTTACTGCATTTGCTTCAGTTCCAGTAACTGTAGATTTCTCTTCAGATGACGTGGCATCATTTGTAGGTACACTAGGATCTGGAAACTTTTGACATACTGGGACATTATGGTCTGCTCCCAAGGATGGTTGAAGTTTTCTTTTTAAATGGCGTTTGGGTGTCTGAACATCTGAGCCAGTTCCTGTAGAAGGGGGGAATATGCTAATAACACACTGCATAATTCGTACATAATGTATTACTTTAAGTTCAATTATTTTATGTAATACCTGCAAAAATAGCACTTGTTTCAGTGCTCTGGGATGCATCAGGACTAGTCAGAGTAAACAACTCATAAAGATCATTGGACTTGAAAAATCGCCTTTGCTTTGGATCTTTTAGCACTCTATTTGTCAAAAACTGTTTGAAGATTTGTCTAAAAAGAAAAAAAATCAAAGCAGTATGAAACAATGTTTAGGTCTACCTAAAATTCGAATCAAAAAACAATATAAAGGAGGGGGTAACTGTATGAATATCTAAATAATCCCCAATCATTATATTTTTTGCATTGGAAAATTATAATTCAAAAATTTTACATAAAACATCAGGAGGTCACCCATTTTTTTTACAGAATTTAAATTAGAAATGAATGGCAGCTCTCCTGTCCTGTGACTATACAGGTGCCTTTCTTTCTCCTTTTCCTAATAAAACTATCCTTTTAAAATGTCAAAAAATTAGAAATAATGCTACATTACCATTTATGCCCAAAGAACATTTTTAGTGTCTAAGATTCATCACACTTTCAGAAATACCTGCTCATATAAATTCACGTGGCTCACAGCTTCTCTTGAGCTGGAAGAAGTCAGTCTCCCTGATTCCTGGACCAAAGATCTCCTATCCTCCCCTACTCAGGATCCTCTGGTGATGGCTCAGAAAACTCTTACCAGGGCATGTTTGCACTTGGAGCATCTTGCCCAGTTTCCACCTGCTGATCCACAAATATCTAAGCTGAAACTCCACACCATCATCTCTTGCCCAGCTATCTCCACAAAGTGGTCCCATCTCCCTCACTCATTTGCTGTTCAAGCTGAGGTGTGTATCTCTAAGAAGAAGCTCTTCCTCATAAGACTCAACTCCTGTCTTGCTCACTGCCATGAAGGCCCATGAAGAACATGTGCCATTCCAGTTGCTGGTGCCTGGGGAAAGCACAGAACCTCCTTTTGGGAGCTGGGGTGAGGCTCAAGAATAAAACCTTGTCAAGACATTGTCAGGAGCAACTAGCAGTATCTCCAATCTACTGCTGAAGTTACCCTCGCCTAAAAGCCCCTAGTCGTTAGAGACAGATGGAGGAAGAAATCAGTATCCTAGTGAAATTCTCCGTGAGGAGCATATGAGCTAAAGACCAGAAGGACCCTCCCCACTCCCGAACCCACCCCCGCCATCACACCTACATGGCCTGTTTAAATACTCAGATATCAGCCCTTCAACTTTGTCACTTTTAAAAAAAATTTCTGAAAGAAGGTGGCATCCTGTAGTAGGTAGGAACATTTCTCTCAAGTACAATTAATATGAAGTTTATACACAAGCAGTGCTTGAAGTTTACTAAGGTAGAAACATGATCAGGTTCGATGACATTGTTTTGAAATACACAATACGCTACTGAAGCTTATTTTAATGAGAAAGGGAAAATATAAAAACAAATTTTAAAAAGCCACATACCCCTCAAGTTATAGCAACTACTGCTCTAATGTGGAAAGACTTTTTAAAGCAATACTATTCAGAAACCCCTGCTTGAAATCCTAGCAGTGAACTCCTACATCTGCACACACCACCCCCAGGCTGCCGTCACCACCAAGCAGCAGCAGCACTATGTACTGACCGGTGGTAAATCTTCTCCTCAATGGTGCCCGCAGTCAGAAGCCTGTACACCGTCACCTGCTTCTTCTGGCCTATCCTCCAAGCTCGCTCCCGGGCCTAGGGCAGAGAGATAGATGCACCTCAACAAGGGCCTTTTCCAATAACAAGCTCTAACTAAAAGAAAGGAAGATGGCTGGTTGCTTCCTTCCACTCTCCAAGTTAGCATTTTGGCTAATGAGCCTAACTACTCCTAAGGCCACTAAGGAGCAGTAAATAGGCAGAGGACAAAAGCAGACCCAGACATTTCTATCTAGAAAACAAAGCACGTGTGACTTTGCAGATTCTCTTTTTACTTCAGATCTAGCGACCGGGCAGCTATACGTAAACTGTTGATGACTGTTCCTGTCTGGGTGACTCTGGACGGTGTCCTCCTCCACGCTGAAGTCTAGGCAACAACCAAGATGCGAACTAACTAGATGCCGAGGCTAACACGAACACAGAAAGACACCCCCAAATGTCAGCCGCTAAACTGTGTCACCAATACACTTCTTTCGAAAAATAAACAGACCTGCGTGTCTGTGCTTGGGTTCCAGTCAGGGTCGTAGATGATGACTCTGTTGGCCCCCGTCAGGTTGACGCCTATGCCACCCACCCGAGTGGTGAGAAGAAACACAAATATGGACGTGTCCTGGAGGCGAGACACACACTCAGTATGCACACCTAGAACTCGTGACAGCTCTTCACCCTTGCCTTTATAAATTCTACATGTGGAAACCTGCTCCCAATATAAGAAGTAGGCTATGTCTGCAGACCTTTGGTCCTTCCAGATCTAGCTCAATGCTTGCTTTTAAAATCAATCAGGTTAGCAATATTTAAAAGCTGCGTTTCAAGAAGGAACACACTTTCTTTGTTTAAACACCCATACCCAGAAATGCAGAGA
The DNA here is from genome assembly GCA_004024925.1 of Scalopus aquaticus. Taxonomy (NCBI): domain Eukaryota; kingdom Metazoa; phylum Chordata; class Mammalia; order Eulipotyphla; family Talpidae; genus Scalopus; species Scalopus aquaticus. The sequence goes on from PVIJ01009375.1 coordinate 28,792, forward strand.
ATTGCCCCGCTGTGAGCACTACAGTGGGTGTGAAGCGAGGTTCCCTCTCCTCTGTACACAGCATTGCTCTAATTGGCTTTCCCGTTACATTCACTTGTTACCTCATTATATCTTATAATCAGTGGTTGTCTTGAGGCTATTGTAGTGGTACCATCCATCTTGAGATAGGAGTACTTTCGGGCTCTAAGGAATACTTCAAGTATGTCCAACATCTGTTTGGGAGAGGGGATGATAGAAGTTTTAAAAGGAAATATACACAGCAACAACTGCTTCTGCATTTGAGTAAACAGTCACACTTTCTCCAAAAGGCTTAAATTAAAGGGGTTTTCTTGCTCTAAGGTAGATAAATATAATTACTGCAAGAGTATTTTTGGTATCTCTCTACCATTAATTCTCATACATTTTGAAGAGAGCTGGGAAGTTATTTGAGTTTGTGTCCAAACTTGCCCACACCCCAAGTCACATGGTAATAAGACTCTTTAAAAAATCAACTGCTTACACAAAGATCCAAATCCCCAAAGAGATTTGCAGGTTGCCTCCTCATTATCAGCAGTGTTTGGAATCATTACTTTAGACTATATCCCATCTTCTAAATTAATGGCTATAAATCTTAAAGAACCAACTTCTTTCTTGTATGAGGTTTGTGTACTCACCTGTCTTGACTGAGAAAACAGCAATACTCGTTGACCCTGCTTGTGCCAGATTTTCAACAAGGACTCAACAACTATCATTTTCCCAGAACGTTTCCAGTATCCAAACTGATCTTCTTCTAGTTCATCATCTGGAATACCTTTGATATTCTTAGGGCCTCCAGAAAAGAGGTCAGGATGGTTACAGATTTTTCTTAGGGCTACAAGTCCAGAGAAAATCTATGGTATAAAGGAATCATGTGCACTCCGGTTACCCCACGTAAAATAATACTCATTCAGGAAGGAAGGGGAGGAGGCTAACACACGACACAGATTACAAAGTAATTTTTCACCAGCTTTTGAGCTTCCGCCCTAGTCACAGCATACTAGAAGCTAGAAGAAATCAACTTTCACTCATCTTCTTTTCCTGATAGGGCAAGTTCTCTAGCATTATAAATTTGATATAAAAACTAACTTACCTTGTAAATATATATAAAAACTGACACGTTCAAATAAATTTGAAGAAATCAGTTGTGTAACTCAACAGATACACTTAATTAAATATTCTACTTCTAAGCACACCTCACTAACATCCTGTAGTTTGACATGAGTCAAAGGCTGAAGTTACCTTTACATTAGCATTATATCAGAAAATATACACAGGCACGGAAAATCTAACACAGGAAATATAGCGCATGCTCGCAGGGCATAGGAGACCAAGGGTGAGCGCCTGCCCTCCCTGCCCCAGCAGGAGGGCGTCCTCTCAGCTTTCAGGGTGTGACTCAAGTCAAGCTCACCAGTAAAAAGCTCAAGCAGAAAAGATAAATCATAAATTAGGTCAACAAGCAAAGAGTATGGTGGTTTAAACTAGTAAATAAGAGTCAAACAATAAAAGACCTGAATAAGTCAGGAATATTGTCAAAACTCCCCAAAGAGTCACCAGGGACTCCTTTCTCTAGACCTGTGCTGTCCAGCAGAGCGGGGACGAGCCCCATGAGGCTAACGAGCACAGGCAGCGTGGCTGGTCCAAACTGAGATGTGCTGCAACTGTAAAATCCTGATTTTTGATGACCTGCCATAGAAAAAAAGTATCTCAAGAACTTAAAATTTTTATATATTAAATTTGAATTGTTTACATGAAGTTTTAGATAAAAGTTTACATAAAGGCTGGTTATAAATGTGCTACCTATGCTTATTGAACATTTACCCACGTATTACTATGTATTGCCAAAAATTGAAATGTTATTACTTATAGAAGCAGTTATAATGACAATTCTTCCTACTGGCATTTGCTAATCCTATCAGTCTGAGGTTGTCCCCTACATTCTGCATCTGACCAGCATCCCCTGTGACTCAATGTCACAGACCCTGCTATCTAATGCAATATTCTCCCACTAGACGGTGCTGTGTTCAAGTGTAACAGAGCTGCAATATAGACAAAAGTGGGCATGCTGAGATTTAATCATGTGTCCTCTTACTTCTGGAAGGTCTTCAAGTTAAGTTAAGGTTCACACCAAAAAGCTTTCAAGAGATAAGAGCAAATCCCTGACTAGCACAAGTTTCCTTTCTTCCCACACTTCCGTTGGCCCACAATACATTTCTCTAGCTTCTATCATTTAGCTGACCTGCATGTCTCCATTGAGAATTCCATAAACTTCTTTGGAATCAATAAAATTTTGGTAGACTTTATGTTGCTCATCTGTAAGACGGCAAAACAAGACCTGTGCGGGAGAAAAAAAGAGAAACTATATTTTAAACAAAACATTTACAGATTAAAATATCAATACACCTTCCTAAGAGAAAAAAGCACAATGTGTGCAATTACTACAGTGTACCTCTTATTTAAAAAACAAAACGACGCCACATCTCAGTGATACACAAGAGCACAGTCCACTCCTCTCACCAGCTCCCTCCACTGTCACCCATATACCTCTTGGGCCCCAACCACTGGTCGCCACAGGCCCTGAAGATGGGCTTCTGCTCTCAGGAAACTTCAGGGTGAGGGGCACAGACCTTCTTCCATCCTAGCCTCCATGCTCTTTGCCCTATTTCAGCAAACCTCATGAGGCACCTAAACCTCACCTGGTATGTCTCCTTTCCTGGAGGGTCTCAAGTTTACAGGCATCAACAACGCCGACGCACCCAGCCCAATGCACCAGTTCCTCCATGCCACCGTGATCCCTGATCTTCTCTCAACCCTCCTCTTTCTCCAAGTTCATTACTGCCACCTCATGGTGACTGATTCCTGAGCTAGTCATACCCCCAGGGTATTTCCTTCATTCACTCCTGGGCCTACCAAGGTATCTGTCCCATAAACTTCCTAATGTAAATAAACGCAGTCACCTGCTCCTACTCCTTTTGCTGCTGGAGAATGGCCCCATCTGGGCGGGATCCCTTCGCTGCCTGTCCTCATCTCCAGGGAATCTGCACTCCCTGCTCAGCTCTGCAAACCCAAAAAGCTCACTCATCCAACACTCCTCATCCTCCAAGACTTTTGTCTCAACTTCTACTTAAACACAATGGAGCAAAACAACAAAAAATGAAAACTGAAGCTATTAGGCATAACTACCTAGTTTCCACTTCCTAATATTGATCTATTTCCTCTTGCATCTCACCACATCCTCTGAGGAATAGGCTCCTTTTGGCATTTTCACTGGATCTGAAAACCCACCATTTTCAAGGACAGTGTTGCACCCCTCAGACTGCAAAACTTAAAGGGGAAAATTCCCGAAAGGACTTTGTACAAACACCAAGTCTACTTCCTCACCCTCCAGTCACTCCTAAATTCAGCAGAAACTCAGAGGGCTGCTGATGACACTCAAACTCTGGCAGACAAAGTCAATGATGACTTCCTAGCTGCCGAACACAGTGGGTGACTAATGCCTCCATGACTCCACTTCTCCATGATTCCACCTCCCTACTCCTGCCTCCTTCACTGCTGTCTCCCAGGCATATGGTCTGTACCCAGTTATGAATTGTAGCAGACATGAATTGGGGGCTTGAAGAAAACTAAGAAGTTTACAAAGAGTAGTTGTAAGAATCCTGTGTCAAAATGAGTGAGTTCAAAGCCTGTAAACTAGAGGAAAAGTCCTGCTGAGGGCAGAGTCCAGGGCCGGCTCACCTATCACACACAGGTGTATACAGATGTCCGCCAGCCTAGCCCTCTGCACCGGCAACCACACCGATCATTCTGGTCAGTTCTCCACGAGAAAAGCAGAGAAAATGGACGGTCCACTGTGCTTTAGGAATGTTTTGGTAACTCCAGGATTTATGTTACCTGTTCATTTTTCTCAGGCAAAGAAAGGCTCATTTTGACATCTGACTTCATTCTGCGCAGCAGGTATGGATTTATGGTATCTCGCAAGACACACGCACACTTATAAGCAGTTTTAACCTTTAACAAGACACAGACGGAAGCAATTACTACATGGCTATGAAATATATTTGTTGTTACCTCTCCATTACCAAAAGTTAAAAAAAAAGGAAAGACCAATGATTGTACAACATTAGTTATAAATGGCTGAACAACGGCTCGGAAAAATTAGTGTCAGTTCCATATACTTCCGGAGGTGGTAGCTTTCGTAGTATCATCAGTGGAAAAGCCGATCTCATTAATTAAAATGTACAATGAAAGAACTGGTAATTTTGTGCCTTATTCCTCTTCTATACTTTAATTATTATTATCTAGTTAAACGCTAAATTAGAGATTTATTCAGTTCTCAACCACCCTCTAGGGAAAAAACTGCTTTCAAGCGAATTTCTGTTTATGACCTTGTATTCACCAAAAGCTACAAAGGAACTGCTACTCTGCAAGACTGAAGATCAAAAGCAAACTCTGGGGGAAAGCTGCAGCAATGGGAGAAACCAGATAATAAGCAGAGATTACTGCCCACTGGAGACTCAGGAGAGAAAGTTCAAGAAAAGCCCTATGATCCCAGAAATGAAAGGTCACTCTAGCCTAAAATGCAGCATATGGTTCTGTAATGGAGCATAGCCACATGAGATGGGTATTAACTGTACAAAGAAAAACAAAGACCCACAGCTCAGGAAACCACTCCCTTTGCAGTTCACTTAAAGGCAAACAAAGAATTCAATAAATTATTGATACTTTAAAAAAAAATCTAAACAGGCTTAACGACCTACTAAATTACTATTTAATGAAACAAGAAAAATTCCAAAGTTCAAATTTTAAAAAGTTAGCTGTAAAATGAATCAACAATGATAGCCATTTAATGGTAATTAAAAGAGCGCGACCATAATTAATACAGAAAAATTATGATAGAAAAATTAACATGGTAAAAAAGAAAACATGTTGAAAGACCATAAAAAGAAAACCTTACTCAAGTATGCAGATATATATATGCATGTAAGTATATGTGTTTATCTTGTGTGCATAAATGTAAAAAATAGGTTTTACTTGGCATAGCAGATAACAAGAAGTTCAGCTAATCAGTAACTTTGAGATACAGGTAACTCTGTAAAGCATTCAGACATTAATAAAAAAATTACCTTTAAGATGATGATCAGATACATTTTATGGTTTGTAATGCAGAGATGATTAAATTTCTGAATTTAACATTACAGTCCCACCAAAGAAGTAAGTACATTGTTTAAATTCTTCCTAAAAATATATACAGCATGTTAAGGAAACTGTGCCCACATCCTCACCTCTACCCACATTTTCGTGCTCCAGAGTGAGCGAGCTCGTTGGGGATGCTGGAAAACCAGGGCTGGGCTAGTGAGTAGCCTCTCCACCTCTCCAAAGAGTACTTTGCCCTGTAGCCCCAACATTGTTACAGGCCCAGTTCAGTGAACTCACAAAGGTCAGAGCCTAGAGTGGCTAAGAACAGGTCTGTTTTTCAGAGCCAACTCTCCTCAGAGAAAGATCTTAAATGGAATGTGAATGGGACAGTAAGGAAGAGTAAGAAACCCTATTTTAGCCTTGACATCAAGTCACATTCTCCCATCCAACTTTCCTAGAAAATTCTGTGCTTCAGGTAATAAAACTGACTCTATATTTAATTCCCATCTACTTCTCACGTCTGTTTCTCTGTGAGTAAAAACAACTGGGGATCCAACTCTATTTCTCTCTATCACTTCCAACTCCCCAATACAGTGGAAAATGGATACCCAGCTGAGCATTCCCATGCTTCCTTCCTGGCATGGTAAGGTGGTAATTACATCCCATTCTGTCTCTTCTAGAGACAGACTGAATGACTTTAGGGAAGTAGCAAATAATGTGGGAAAATGCTGAGAGTCAATAAGCTTGAGTCACTGAGGAGGTTCAACTACAATCGATGACTCATCAGGCTCTTTTTGGTACTAAAATCCCTGCACAAGTCTAACACACACACACATCCAAGAAATACTCCATATTCTAGACAGTTAATGCTCTGCTCCCTCACCCTTCTAGGTCCCAGCATAGTCATGTCATCTCTAGCAAGCCTTTTTTGACCTCACAAGCGCATTCTACAAAATAGCAAGCTTGTAGTCTTCACAAATGTCAAGGCTATAGAAACAACTTTAATAACTTTAACATTTTGAAACCGAATGTGTTATAATTAACTTTTTTAAGGGCTCTCTTTCTCCACTGAATCTCTTTATATCATTTGCGTGTGTCTGAGAAATCATTTCAAACTTGGAAATTTGCAAGAATGATTAAAAAAAAAACTCCTATATACTCTTAGTCTCATCAAATGTTAGAGCTTTGCCAATATTTGTTTTATCTTTCCTTCCCTCTCTCTACGCCATTTATGTACATAAATTTATACCACTATTTTTCTGAATCATCTAAGAACAAGTTGCAGACACAATTCCCCTTTCCTCCAAACCTTTCAGTGTGTATTTCTTAAAAGAACCAGGACATTCTCTTAGTAATCTCAGCATCAACATCAAAATCAGGAGGAAACTTAACACTTCTATATTTCTTCTTCATCCACAGTCACCCAATGCGGCTGCATCAATACCGCTATCCTAATTTACAATGCCCTTGCTCTTCCCAGTATGTTTTCCCAGAATTCAGGTAATGGGAACCATGTTTCACTGTGACTTCCCTGAATGATTCAATCTCTCCTGGTCTCCCCTTTTCTCAGCTTTTACACTAGTTTGTAAGATGCCCTCTCCCAACTTACGCTGAATTATGTGGTATCCAGAACTGACACATACTTGTTTCATAATTTCTGATTGTTCTTGAATATTTTACAAGATTTTTAAAAACTCATCTGGCAAAGTCTGACTTATCCAGCAAAAATAATTCTTTGATTTTTACCAGAGACCAATTCATAAGCTTGGCCTTTTCCTTTGTATTATGAATGACTTGGCAACAAAGTAGAGTATCTAGCAAGGACATTTTAAATATTAAAATGCCAAAAGTGTTACCTGTACTGGAGAAGCATTTGAATATCCCCCCATAGTAATGGGGACTGAGAACTGCTCCATAAATACAGGCAATGTGCCCAACTTTCCCGGGAAGATAAAGTCAAAGAGTGACCACAACTCGCGGAGGTTGTTCTGCATCGGTGAGCCAGACAAGATGATGCGATGAGGGGTGCGGAACTATTTTGGAAACAAAATACCTTTTTTTAAAATTTACCTATTAACTAGTGATTGCCAACTCTACTCCAAATCACTTCCACACAATCTTGTTGTTTAACTCATTTAGGCGTCATTTTAGTCTTCCAAATGCAGATATTATATGCAATTTTAGTTCTTCATATCTACATATAGATTAAGAAAGATAGGGGAGAATTTTTCTTTATCATTCCAGCTGAATACTATGGATTAGAGTTGGATTTGGTTATGGTCAAATAACGGATCCCGACAAGAAACATTACATAACATTCTAATTGAATTAGAATTCAAAACAAACAAATTAGAATTCAAAACAAACAAACAAACAAACACAAAAACCCCAACAATGAACATGGTTAAGAGCAAGAATAAAAAATTTTCAGGATTGGCCTCCCTGGTGACACAGCGGTTGAGCGCTGTGCTGTGGAGCTGTCCGCAGCGCACGATGCGAGTTCGACGCCCAGCCGGGAAGAATCCCACATGGTGTGGCAGACCTCTCCTGCCGCGCCCACTGCTCCCCTCAGCAGTGTATTTCTGATCTGCCTGTTCTGCTCCCTACTCTGTCTCTGGTGAGCCCTCTTGCCGCCCCAGCCCTCTGGCCTGTACCCCAGCTGTATGTATAAATAAATAAATCTTTAAAAAAAATTTTTTTTCAGCATTAAATTAGGCAAAATGTGTATTTCAAATTCCTTATGCAAACACACAAGGAAAGATTCAATTTGTGTGTTACGAGAATCAGAGCATTTACTCTCAAGTAACTATTATCCACCTGAAAACCCTCTTTGTTGTAAGACATCATACCTGTTTGCAAGCAAGGGTGATGGCAGCATTGGGATTTCTAATTTTGTGTCCTTCATCCAAGATCACATAGTGCCAGTCATGCCTGCTCATGTCGTCTTGCATCAGTCGAATGTAGGAGTAAGAAGTGATCAAAATTCCATGACAAAGAGCAATCTCTCGAATAAGTTTCTCCTAAAATGATGATAAAATGGTAAAGGACTTTTAAATAGAAAATTAAATGAGCATGACTCAAAGTGACAACTTTTCGATCATGATGCAATCAACGCACTTCAGAAACATGCACACAAACATAACACATACAATTGCAAATATATTATCAGCACTTTATTTATGCTTCATTATGTTTCATTAATCTGTAAGGCCTAAACACTAACACATCCACTATTAAGGGAGGGAAAGGGGGCTCAAAATAAGAACAGAAAAAGTTGTAACATGTAAACACCAATTTTATTTTTCCAAAACACCGTTTTGTCAATCCTTAAAACAATAAAGTAGATAGAAAATAATTACTTTGAAACAAGCTAGAAAATGAGAGGATTGCCAAAAAGATAAGACAAATCTAGAAGCCCTATAAGGTAGAATGTGAATTGCAGGGGGATAGATTAGAAAGTATATAAAAGCAATGATTTTTTTTTTTTAATTCTGTGGAGAAACTTGAGTCTATAGAGCAAAATATCCTAGGGTTTAAGGCAGAAACACTGAGAAAAACATATACCTAGGCATGCATCTCCTAGCTGTCTGAATTCCAAAAATAGAGAAAATGTTGTAGCTTCTAGTCAGAACAAAACAGAAATAGAAAGCGCCTTCACAGGAAGAGACATCTTTTCGCAACACTCAAAATGTTAGAAAGCAAAAGGACAATCTTCCCATAATTCTAAGGGGAAAATGGCGATGCTATTTTGATCCAAACTGGCAGTCATGCTTGACCAAAAAAATAAATCCCACCTTCAGACAGATAAGGACAGAATATAAACCAGCAAGAGAGGGGCACGCTGCATTGAGCCAGTGTAGGGATACAGTTGCTAAAAGAATTTGGTTCCTTTCCATCAGTAGCAGAAGGTGTAACTGGGACGCTGACGGCAGAAGGGTAGACAGCAGAGCTGCTGACCCCAAATGCTCATCACAGAATCAGCTCCCACAACAACTCTTTGAGAAAGGACAGAGGTCCTATTATAAACCCCATTTTACAGATGAGGAAACTAAGGCTTACCAGGTTACATAGCTGGTAAGTAGTGGAGTCAGGATTTGAATGTATAAAGACAGCCAACTCCTAAAAATCAGGAATACTGCCTCTGACTTCACTATAAAAGAAAATTATTTAAAGGGAAAATTATATGTAATATATACAATAGTACTTAAGTTGTTAATAGGTAAATATTAAACCATCATTTCAAATACTAATGAAACTATTAAGAAATGATAAAAAATATAAAAAGGGATATATTTTTATCCCTGGTTTAGTTTATTTAGTATGCCCTAGAATGAGATGGGGAGAAATTCTACCCATCCAAGGGTAGAATGGGGCAAAGGTGATAGATACTGCTTAATTCTTAAGTCGCAAGAGACAAACAGATTGAAATATATTTGTAACAAATTAAAGCATATTTACTGATAATTACTTGCTATTTCAGCATAAATACTAGAAAATAATAGACAGCAGAGCTACCAGAACACTGTATGTGGGGGGTAATAAAAAAATCAGGAAAATAGAAAACACAATAAATCTAAGATATCTGGGTTCAAACTAAATATACCAAGGGTCTCCACATGACAGAAAGTAACTAGCAGCAAGATTATCACTGGATGAATATAGTAAGGAACCTATCCTCATGTTTCAAAGAGACCCAAAGCTGGCTGTCACTAAAAGTTGAAAAAATGGAAGTTATCAAAGCTTTACTGAGGAAATACAAACAAAAACAGGACAGGATTAGCAAAGTATATATCAGACAAGAAGAGCTGAAAAATTAAAAGAGGGGTGTTTAATGTTTTAATAGAGACAATAGGAAGGAAGAGTCTTGAATCTTAAAGAAAAGCACTGGAAAGTTCTTAGAGCTGTGTCACTGTGTGACAAAGAGGCATAGCCACAGCCTGCAGGGGACCTGACCAGCACCTCTGAGTTTGCCAGATCATAAGAGACAAGCATGATTAGAGAAAACAAAATGTTTTAAAATTTGGATACAAAGGATTTGGATATTGCAGTTGGTTAGTGGGCTCTTTATATCAGTTACCAGCAGTTAGATCACACACAAAAAATATCATTCTTTATATTCTACTAAGAAAGGGTGAAATCAAGTGCCGTGGTAAATGCTACAAAAAAGGAATATGAGAGAATTAATAAGATAAAAAAACAATGATTAGTGAATCTTAAAAAAAAAAAAAAACCTGGAAGAATTGATAAATCCAAAACTCTTTGAACAGACCAAACAAAACAGATGAGTTTCTGAAAAGCCAGCCCAAAACCAAGCTCAAGGAGCAGCAAGAGCAATGCCAGGAATGCAAATGCCAACAATGTGCAATCTACTGCCACAAAACCTAACATTTGATTGTTAAAAAAATCACCAGAATATAACCAAGGAAAATGAGACAGACAAACTGATTAAAACAATACTGAAGAACATGCTCTTCCCACACAAAAGTCTTTCAGACCCAAAGGGTTTTAGGCATGAAGCCAGAACCAATCCTATTTAGTATGTTCCAAAATCCAGAGAAAGACAGAAGGCACTTCCAACCTTGGTCCGTTAATTTATAAATTATATCTAGCAATATATTGATCAAGGAAAGCTTATTACAGGAATATAAAAATAGCAAAATAGTAAGAAACATAACACAATTCATGTGTAATGATCCACAATCATACAAATTTTACAAAATTCAACATCTCCAAAAATACTCTTAATTAACAAGGATTAGACTATTTTTTCATCCTATAAGAGTATAAAAGGGTACAACAAGGGCCAAGAATTTGTAAAAGAGAATAATGAGGGGGAATCTGTCTATTCATATGTCATAATACACTCATCTCTTCAGAGCTAATAAAATTGTTTTGAGAAAAGCAATAATACCTGGTTCCTATTAAAAGTCTGACAGGTGAGAGCCGAGTTAGTATTATGATTACTTTCATTTTCCTATTCACAATTTTTTTTAATATATATTTTTATTGTTATTTATGTCTTTTACATTTTGTATTCCCCTTGGGTAGCCCACCACCAATTCACCCGTGATCCATCTCCATGGTCCCTTGTGTTCTTTTCTATCCCATTTTGTGCCCTTTTCCTTCCCTCCCCCTCCCCGCTGATTGTCTCTCTCCTATTTGGTTTCCTTATAGTCCTGTTGTAAGTGAAACCATTCGATATTTTTCTATTCACAATTTTTAATAGCGGCACAATACACTGAAGGCCACAGCCTGACTTTTTAACGTCATGATGAATATAGCAGTAAACGGCCCAGGGCTCACAGGTTACTAATACAACTCCAGAGTCTCTTAGGACTCGTTTCCCTCTCCTTCTCCTTGACTACACAGCTTCTGCACCGCCACCGGCCCTGCCACAGCTGCCAGAGCCCAGTGGGGAAAGAAGGCAGGCTGCCCAAAGACCCTCAGATCCACTGTGAGCACCTCGTCCCACGCGCCCCGTAACCTTTCGAAGCCAGAGCTGACTTCAGTAGTTCCTTCACATCTGTATTCTCCACCAACATTCCAAGCCAGCAGTTATGGCTACAGGATTTCCAACTCTACTCCCATTTTCTCCTCCAGGAGAGCGGAGACTCTGAGAAGTTAAGAAGGAAGTAGGGCTTGAGCCCAGAGTAAGTGAAACAGAGGGAATGCTCCAAGCCTGATTCTTCTGCAGGAACAGAGCTATTTGTATGCAGAGAGAAATGAAAACAACTACAACTGTTTCAGTCTTGAAATACAGAAGTTAAATTACCACTCACATTTATAACATGTCCACTGGATCACAGCTGAACCCTGCAAATGTAGGTCCACTTGCTTGTGGGCCCTGGAACTCCTAAATGCTAGATGCACATACTTGCCAGTCATTCTGTGAACCACCAACAAATGCCACTCCCACCTGGATTCTGGACATCACTTTACCATATTTGAAACAAATGAAATGCCAAGCCTCTCAAATATATACCACTGGAACAAGGCTTAGCTTCCTACATATGTTTAAAGAGTCCATTTTATTTGGAAAATTCTGTAATGTCAATTGTAGAAATAGAGAATTTTTATCATATTCATAAAAATACATAAAATGATGAGTAAGAATTAAGAAAACTTTTTTTTAAAAAAGAATGATTTTTTTTCCCAATATCCCCACTGAAATTAAAACCGCCACTTAACAGCCCCAGGTAAAAACACATGTAAGACTATTTGTTTTGACCTGATTCAATCTCAAATTCTGTAACTGCCTAGACTGGAGTTTCAATAATGGTGAATTGTTGAATATTATGGACGTCTCTATCCAAACACTTAAGACAAATCATCTCGGGCGGTTTCAAATTAAAAGCTTGTAAAATATGTAACCTCTCCTAGTTTTTGCAATTAATAGGGTACATCTGCAATTAGCCTGACTCACTGAATGCAGTGCTGTTGTCATTAAAAGATGTCTGTGAAAGTGCTGCTGTTATTATGGAGGCTCAAGAGACCAATCCCTCCTAGAGGGCAAACAGTGGACTGGTAGAAAACAACAGCCATAAATCACACTGTCAGGCAGTGGGGAGAGCGGAGTGGAGCACAGGCACATGAAGGCCATTCACGGTAAACACAGCACGGCAGCTTCCCGGGCAGGATTTACTGCACCTGTAATTAATTAAAATTTCCTTCAAGCTAAATCTTTAATAAACAAGGATTTGTGCTGACAATGAAGAAAAAAGGGCTCCGGCAACATAATTTTACAATATACCTCACAGAACAAGCACAGCATCTATCATTTCCTGTATCAGGTATACACACCGTCTCCAAGTTAATAGGAATTACATCACATTACGTTAAAATTCGTGTACTTGGAATGGGTCTAAAATATTTAGGATGCTTGAGGGACAACATGGCCCTTTTCTACTTTGTTGTTTTTACTTGACTCCTTTCCACCTTTTAAAAATAGTCCAGTGTTTTTACTCTGCTTTAGAAGATGGGTCTTTTAAAAGAAAACGGATGGTGGTTTCATTAGATAACCATGTTTTTGTGTGATTTGCTCTTTAATCACATCTTGCATGTCCCCAGTAAATGATTTAAAAAAAATTAACATTCTGCTTCATTATTTCCATTTGGGGCCAAATGTATTTGAATATGAGGGAAAATAAGGTGTAGACAAGAATGACCATAAACAGTTTTGATAAGGGAGGATTTAGCCTTCTACCTGGGACATGTTTACAAGTTTCCACTACCCAAAAGTAGGTGGTTCCTATTTGGTAAGATTTGGCAGGTTATGTTTTAGGCCTGGAAATGCTCAAAATTTAATGGTAATATTGTCCCAGACACAAAAAATAACCTACTAAATCCTACAAATAGGAAGATTTTTGGATAATGGAGGAAACCTGTAAATTGCGTCAATCAGAAATGTCAGAGAATCTTTTCTGAACTACTGAGATGAAGAAATCTATAATATTATTTATTTCTAATAGTAAGAATTACCTGAGTAAATGTTCTAGGCTGGGGCAGTAAGCTCTTCGTGCACACACAATAACCCAACATATCCTCACAAATTTATCCCAAGCCACCCATTTCACGGAAGACAGAGCCAGGCTCAGAGAAGTCAAATTACGAAAGAGGAGAGCCAAGAATCAAACCATGATCTGGGAATTACAAAATCTATGCTCTTAAAAATTTAAGCCATTGATGCTTTCCCTACTCTTATGCCTCTAACTGCCACAAATTAATCAAAATGAGATAAAACTCTTTGTGAATTATCTCAAACATTCCACAGACTCACTACATCCTACATAGCAGAAAAAGGTAGGCAAGATATAAAGTGACACCCATTTCAGAATAAAAGCAAGAAATTTCTCATTACACATCTTCTAACAAATTGAAAAAAAGGGTCCTTAATAATTAAATAAAACTTACAACACAGTTCTAAAGATGCCACAACCCACTATGAGTTACGAAGTAGCACAAAACTGCCTTCCTTTATTGTCTATTCATAACCTTCTTTTCATGAGGAAACAGTTTTTCAAGGTCAGTTAAAAATACCCCCTTTTTTAGAGCCCTAATAGCATCAAACAGTGGAATATTGTTTATAATTATCCAACAAATAAACATTAGTCAATTCACATAACAAGTTTCTATGCCAGAAAAAGCAAGACCAAGATTTGAAAGATGCAATAGGACATCTTTGTGATCTTTTGCATAACACTTTATGTCTTTATAGATCTGAGTACTTTATAATGGAAAAGGAACAGTAAAAAGAGATAAGAATCAAATTAAAACACAAATCTACTACTTTTCCTCAAAAGTGAAGAAACTTCAAGTTGAAGTCCTTGGTAAACTGTAAAGCACTGAAGAAATTATGACCAATCATATGTGTACATATCTATGTATGCAAAACCACCTCAGAAGGTGGAATCAATGTAAATCAAAGTGAAATACCTATTTTTTTTAAGGTTCTGTCCTCCAAACAAGTTAAAGAAGCAAGTCTCATCAACAGAGACACTGACAATGTCAATTCTGTTTGCATTAATGAGTGAATGTATTTCATTTATGTGAAGCTAGTTCTGCAGGTTATAAGAGGAGCAGATGTAAATCATGATCCAGGTGAAGGTCTGAAATACATGCAGACACCTCACTAGCCCAAAAGAAAATAAAAGGATAAAGATGAATATATGCTAATGAATCCTGCTACTGGATTTTACAATACAAAACATTAAAAAATGTTAATAGAAAATGGAAATGAAAAAAGAAAACCTGTGTTTTACAAGGGTGATGACAGAATAACAATAATTTAGTTTGACTAGAAAAACTGCTATTTTTATGCACCAAAAACCACTGTTTTTATCAAGTATTCACTATACTAATTATTTTAACTCAGTTTATGTTCCACCTAATATTTAAATACAGGGCAAAGTTGATTTTAACAAGAGCTAGTATAAAAGCAAGATTCCATCTAACCAAACATGAGCTATCAAATTATAGATACCTTTGATTCACTTCTATCAAAAGTTCTGCTTACTCATGATCACGAACAAAACAGGAATTTGGAGGAAGATAACACAGACACTGGAGTTTAGTGGCTCGTGTATGTAACTCAGGGAGGCCAACGTTCAGCAGCGTTCAGCTGGCACTGCTTTCCTGAGCGCACTTGAGCGCCCACTCAAGAGCTACTTCTTGTCACTACAATAACCTGCAAATCCACAGTGAAAATGTGTCATTGTTATTTAGTCAGCAAATGCTCATGGCACTTGGGACACAAATTGAGTAAGACAAAGTTCCTACTCTGGAGCTTACAGTCTAGATGGTGAAATAGAGACGAGAATAAAAAAGTGCAACACACTCTATCTACATACACTACCCATAGGAACATAGATAAATCTTTTTTGATAATGTGGCTAAAACTGTAAGTAGAGAAATAAACTTTCAAAATACAGTGATTGTAGTTATATGATGATAGAATATTCAGAGAACAAAAAGGAACTTAAGTAAACAGCAATACAAACTATAAAAATCTCAAATTGATAGGTTCTTTTGTTCATTACAAATGTTTTCAAAGCCTAGTAACAGATGCATTTACCAATTAAGAGTTATTATACTATAATTGTCCATACTTTTCTAAAACTGTTTAAACTGATTTCTCAAACTCAGCCAGTTAAGTTGTGTAAGACCCTGGTCTGCAGACCCACTCACGCTCCCAGGCTTGTGGCGTCTGGTTGAGCCCGGCTGTATGCTGCTGGACAACAAACACGTCCTGACACCACGAGGGACTGTCAGGAGGACAAAGGCCACATTCAGGATTGTTTTGAAAATACAGGGCTTAAATTAAATCAATAACAATTGGTTTAAATGCATGAAAAGAAACATAGGAACATACACTTCAGAAACACATAGATCAAAGAAAAAATGAAATGAAAAATGTAAGACTTTAAAAGAAAACAAGCAAAAAGGTACTTAAGTACTGTAATGTTACCTTTTTATGGGCATAGGAGCCAGTTTCGTGCAGAATTGCCACTCTGAACGGAGGCCACCATGTGTGAAACTCCTTCACCCACTGATGCATCACTGTCGTTGGACACACAATTACAGTGGGACCCAACCCCTCGAACCTGTACCCAGAACATGCAAAAAGAAAACACAACTATGAATGACAGCATGTGGATGTTCAACTGCTAAAACCAAACCAAACCAAACCAAACCAAAAACCAAAGAGTTAAAATGTAACAGTTCAAAAAAGAAGATCTTAACTCTGGAAATGACTGATATTTTCTTTAAAGACAAAGCTTTTGAGACAAAACCCCGTATGTGAACTTTCCACTTTTCCATTCATTCATTTATCAGTGTTTGCAGGTATAAAGAGAAAGCACAAAGTAAGACATTACAAGATGACATCTATAGTAAAGTAAATCAAACTAATGACATACAAAAAATACTTTTTTCTCCCCTTCTACTATGGACTGTGTCTTTTTTCCTTCACTTTTTAAACTTTTATTTACTCTATATTTTTATGATTACCTTTGGAAAAGGAATTTTTCCCAACACAACACTTATATTCCCTGTTCTTTTCCTTGCCCCCTCCGTCTTAATCTCAGAATCTTCATGGTGTTTATTGGTACCCAGTAATTTTTATAAGTATTTTGTTTTATCAAATTGTCTATTATAAGTGCTCACTGTTTATAAATGTTCACTAAATATTTAATTTGTTTTGTTTGAAAACAAATTCTGCTTGATTCATTGCACATAATTCTTTCAAACTCCACCAGTTCATTTTTCCTTATGGCTAAACAGTATTCCATAGCGCGCATACAACCACATTGGTACACAGTGCTGTGACCTAAGTGAACTGACAGTATCCTAACTTTGTTTGAAGCTTTATAGTCTACCAAGAGTTTGCACCCACAGAATGTCAGTCTAGGAAGTAAGCAGGAAGGAAAGAAAGGTTGGGGTGCCTAAGGAGACATGGTTACCATGCAACAGAGCAATACCTAAAAATCAACTTCCAACGGCTGCAGCCTCCTCTTTCAGTGCAGAGTGCTGATCACTTCTCCGAGTGATAAAAAAGTGAGTGGAGAAGCATCACAGTGACCATTTCCACTGGGAAGTCCATGTCATCAGCGGGAAAGTAAGCTGCACTCTTCTTGTGGAATGTGCCTGAGTAGCACATAGCAAGAGCCTTAACAACAGACACACATAGACCCTGCGATCCCAATGCAGTCAGGCACTAGATACACACTCTTGCATTAAAAAAGAGGGTGCTGATTAGCTGTCCATAAGCACAGGCTAATGGTGAGGAGCACTGCCTGGGTCTGAATCCCAGCCCTGCATACACTAACTGTGTGATGTTGGGTACATTATTTACCCCTCTCCACCTCAGTTTCTCATCCTAAAATGGAAATAATAGAACTGATCAGACAGGGCTACTGACGATCAAATTAACAGACATCTGGAAAGTGCTTAGGCCAATGGAATACATTAAATACAAAAAGGATTTGTTAAGACAGAATATCATATAACAACAATATCACATAACCATTAACATCATGGTTGAAGAATATTTAAAAACCTGGAAAAATGCTCAAGTCTTAAAAAGACAGACAGTAGACTGCTGGTGGCCACTATCTCCACTTCCATTTCTCTTCTCTCTCCTTCCTAATAGAACCACACATCTGAGCAGGTATTTCCAACCCATTCCCACAGACACAGGACTCTGACCACTACTTGCTATTGTAAAGAGGGGAGAAGCAGGCATCCTGGTTTGTCTATTTCCTGTCAGCACATGGTAGCCCCCTGGTGATGGCCACTGGTCCACTGAGGGCCCTCGTAAGTTTTGCTCACTTGGTGTAAGGAAGCACAGTCTCTGTTGGGGGAGGGCTTTCTGTTGGTCCCTCCTACTGCATGTGAACAAGGAAGTAGCCCAATGGCTGCTGGGAGTTGGGCCACTCCTGGGAGTGCCAGGAGATCTAATGAGCACAAGGGGAACTGGTCTCAGGAGAAAAAGTACCCGGGGGCCTCCCTGTTGGCACAGTGGTTAAGCGCTGTGCTGTGGAGCTGTGGGCAGCAGCGATGCGAGTTCGACACCCAGCCAGGGAGGATCCCACATGGTGCAGCAGACCTCTCCTGCCTCGCCCGCTGCTCCCCTCAGCAGCGTACTTCTGATCTGCCCGTTCTGCTCCCCACTCTGTCTCTGGTGAACCCTCTCGCCAGCCCACGCCTCTGGCCTGTACCCCAGCTTGTACGTATAAATAAATAAATCTTTAAAAAAAAAAAAAAAAGAAAAGAAAAAGTACCCGGTGCCCAGTGACATCACTGAGCTGCTGATCATGCCCACCCTCTCTGTAGGTTTCCAGGTGTCTCACACATTTTGTGTAAATTTGATCCAATCTGAAGCCAGATTTTATTTACCTGCAGTCAAAATATCATGATATATTGTACACCAAGGTTCTGACTGAATCGGCACCATTCTGCCCTCTTCCTCTCTTGTGACAGTGGAACAAGTGTCCCTTTTCTTGTCTGAGACCAATTTCTTTACCTATGCTTGTGAGCCCACTCCCTTTACTGTAGCTAGCTGCCTCATCTTCAGTCACACTGGCAGCTAAATGCTAGTCAGTGCCTAAAGGAAAATTAAGCAAAAAGTCAAACCATGGAAATCTCAACAGTGGACTCACACTTAGCTCATGCTACAAGAGGCCAACATTGACTGAGGACCCAGAGGCCCACCTGGCCTGACTCGCACTCATTCTGGAACAGAGCCACCAGTATCTTTTTAGTGGCTACTCCCCCCTCCCCTACTTCTTCCTATCCAATAAGGATGTTGATTGTCTGAAGTTAGATGCACATATCCCCAGTACACATTATCCCATGTTATTAACTGTAAGATTTCAATTACTCTATGTTGATGCCAAATTTAGGTCTTCAGTTTGTATCTCTTTCCTGAGAACCAAAGTACCAAAGTGGTGTCTAACTACTGCTGAAATTTCCACTTAGAAGTCCCCAAGGCACATCATGTCATCTCCCTGTACCTGCCCTCCTTCCGTGTTTCCTAATCCAAGGGAAAATTGTTACCTATCTCCAGGTGCCCAAATTGCAAATCCAGCCTCACGCTTGATCTGCCCATGCTGTTTTCCACTGTATCCAATCTATACTGAGTTCACATCATACCTATGTTCTATCAATAGATCTCTTGCAAAGTCCCCATCTCTCCACCTACATTGCCAATACTCTAGTTCTGGCCACTACCATCTCTTACTTGGGTTATTGCATTTTCTAGCTTGATCATCTCAAAAAGCAAAATCTGAATACTTCATCCTTTTGCTTAAAGGCCTTTTAGTGTTTGCCGACTGTTCTAACACCTTAACTTGGCCTACGAGATGCGAGGATCTGATATCTGCTCACCTCTTCAGCCTTACCTCTCACCACCCCTACATTTACCCCCCAGTTTAGTGCTCCACCTGCCTGCACCATCTTCAGTTCCTCTAAGTGCATACTCCTCTGACCTCGCCACCTTTGCCAATCTCTTCTTATCCTCTTATCCTAACTACTGGCTATGTGTATATCAGTCTTCAGCTTCCCTATAGAGCCTTCCCTGCCCCTTTCTTTCCAGATGGATCAAGCACCTTTCCTTGGTGCATCCACACTAGTGAGGACCCCATACTAATCCTGCAATAATATACATGTATCACCCTTATTGTAACTCTATGATAGCTCCTTCCTAAGCTCCTTGAGTGCACAAAGGTAGCTTTTTCTTCAAATGATTTCAATACCTAGACCACAGGAAATAATTAATGAATACTGTCTCTATTAAAAGAAGACAATTTTTTAAAGGTTGGAGGAAATTATATTGAAATGTTAAAAGAGGTTAGTGCTGAGTTGGGAGGTCATGAATGACTTTTTATTTTTCTTGTTACAGTTTAATAAATGATTCCTGAACTTAAATAAAGTTTTTATACATTACAATAAATCACGTCTCGAATTATTTAAAATAATCTTCTGCACAACTGAAAAATAATTTGCAATTCTACCAGAAAAACATAAGTTGATGATGCTTACCCTCACACCCCAATGCCATAAACTGTCTCCACTCACTTCTAGATCCTCTCAATCTGCAGCAGTAGCCACTGCTTCTGTCCCTCTGCTACATAGCAAGTATGTGGAAAGCATCCCTCTGACGACAAGAAGCAAAGGCTGCCACAGACTCTGACACTTCTGCAGAATTCCTCACTAAGAGCTGGTCCCTTGCAAGCACTACCCCAAACTCCCTAAGGAGACTGTGACTCTGCCCTGGCCCCTTCCATGACAATATTCCTCTCTAAAAGGATTAAATGCACCAGCTTCTTTATGTCCTCCAAGGGGAATGAAAGTTATCAATATGCACTTAGCAGGGATTAGAAAATAACCAATCAAAAGCTGTCTAAAACATCTAAAAACAAACTCACTTTTCAAATAAACAAAAATTATACATATGCTTTCTTTTTTTGGATATAGAGCATTTTTCCCTCTATTTACATAACATGTTTTCTGCAAACTGCTACATTGATAACTCATACCTTGTTACTTAAAACCATTATTTTATTCTGATTGAACACCTGCCTGACATTATTACACCCCTTATTTCTGCCACTCTCCATCTATTAGATGACTATGGAAGTTTTCATGTTGAATGAAAATCTAGAAACAGATCTGGACTGTTCTTGAACCACAGCAGAGGCAATCACACCCAGGTCACAGCAACCAAGTCACCCTTTTCCAACCCTCAATGCTGGTGAGATAAGCATATGAAGTGGCTACATGTGTTACTGAAGAGCATCAATCACCAGACGGCCTACAATTTCTTTCATCTTTGATTATCATTGATTACCTAATGAATTTAGGACAAGCCAATAATTCCAAAGTCAAATATCTCAACCTGCAGGATGGTAATCTATTCACAGCCTAGAATTTGCTATGAAGTACGAAACAAAATATCTACCTTTGAAAATATAAGTTTTTCCAAGCCACTTACTTGTAACTAGGAATTTACTAAAAGATATTCAAGGCATCAAATAATTTAAGTTTAAGGAAAATAATTTATTTCCACTCAATCACAAAATTCAGGGGCCTTATCACCTATTTGTTCGGCAAAGTAAAAAGAAGATAGAACATATTTTATGAACTGGAAACACATCTGTGTAGATTTTTGTTAGCCACAGGTAATAGGCTTCTTCCTCTTTTTAAAACAGTTTCTTTTACTATGAAGTTTCTTCTTGGCAAACCAGAGACACCATTTCAAAGTTCATAAACCTTAAAATTGTAACATTAAGACCATCTTGAATTAAAGCTGAAAAAAATTTAGGGTTTGGAAAAGTTCAGAGGAAATGAACAATAGCCAACGAAGCAATGCCAGCTCACACGCAACTTCATTTTACCTCAAGGGCCATTTTTCTCTAGGACATAAACACAAAAGAGAACTCCAAGTTCATTTAATTTTAGAGGAGGACATGTTATAAAATCATCACCAAAATGTTATACCAAAATGTAGCACATGGAAGTGGAGGGGGCCAAGTTCCTTAGGATAACCCTATTCAGAGTCCAGTTGTTTGGCTGACAAATTACTGCATTCTGGAAAGCCACTTCTACAAATACTATTTTAATAAAGACAATCTGGGCTATAGTCCAACATGCCACACTATTTCATTATGGAAAAGAGGATATGAGCATTGATAGCTAATTGATTACAGCTGCTGCTCATTATTAGCCCTGCCTTCACTCCAAGCAGGATTGTCACCCCTCGAGAGAGCATGTTTTAATTTTTAGATCAAAACTACACTGCAGGGAGGACTTTCGGTTTCCTAGGCCCAGAGTATTAGACTCCACACAAGTTTCATGATAATAGGAAGGGAAGGAAAGAAAAGAGATGGGAAATAAGAAAATCCCAGAAATCATTTAAAGAAAGAAAGACAGTCCTAGAAACCATCTGGGGCAACTTGGAGTATCTAGTTATCTTGGAAAAAACAAAAAAAAAAAACTCAACCCAAGAATTGTAGAGACCAAGCCAACCAAAGAGCATATTCAGAAAAGAGAGAGCATTTTTTTAAAATGCTAAACTAATGACAATCAAAGATAAGAAAACACTAAATGCCCATTTTTAACTTTGACTTTTCCCTTTGTTTCCAGCAAAACATAATGAAATCTAGTGTTTGAAGAAAATCTTCTGTTTTGATATAACTTCCTTGGAATAACAACAAACCCTCTCATATAAAAAAAATATACAGATGTTTTTCCCCTAAGTCTATATAATATTTCTAAAATATCTAAAACTTCAAATTCTCCTGAGAAGTGCTGATCTACTAAATTAATGAAAAGAAATAAAAACAAAGCCAAACTCTGAAGATTTAAATGTTCTTTACTCAATGGTTTATTACTTACATTTGGCTCTCTACTAAACATTTCCCTGCCAAGGAACCAGTTTAGGATAGTAACTTTCTGCAGTTGCTGACTTCAGGCCCATTGAGAATATTTTAAAGGTGTCTTCAAATTGTATCTACTGAGTGCCTGATTTTTTCTATGCTATAACTACCTGGTATACACCTTGCTGTTAGTCATTAGAGAAACCAATTGGCCAAGGAAGTCTTGCATTATCTAAGTTCAAGATTAAATATCCCCCAAAAGGACTGTGGGTGCCTTGGTGGTGGGTGTGGTGTGGTGACATGCATCCGAGGAGGTGAGATCCTATGCCTCTGAATCACACGGTGTTGTAAACCATTGTTACCTCAATAAAAAATAAATAACCCAACTAATTCATCTACCATTATTTTTACCCAGACTGATTTACATAAAGCCAATTTACAGCTTAAATATGGAATTGCTCACTGTACTTTAATTCAAGATGTTTCAGTCCTATCAAAGTGAACTAACAAAAGTTTAAATGCTATTTCTTACAAAACAGCCTTAATAGTTTATTTAAATTCCTAGCGAGAATAACCATTAGAATCTAAACACAGTTTTCTTTCATTTTAGACATCCTTTGGCTTTGACCTTAGAATTTATATAAAATTCTTAAAGATTGGGAGAGGGGATAGAAAGCGTAGTAAGCAGACAAGAAACTTCATTAAAAAAAGTGCTATCACCCACATTGATTATAAAAGAAGTTCAGGAGAATGGCTTCTCCAGAGCTCCAACTTTCTCCATGAATAGACTTTGTACTTACTGTAATGCTCACCTGGTCTCCTGCCAGAACAAATATTTTAATGTAAAATTTAATAAATGGAGCTAAAGGTATTATGTCTAATTTAAAATTCCATATTGCGTAAACTATTGATATTAACATAATTGAGTTTGTAAACAATCCATTTGTAGATGCTAACCTTAGACATTGTATTGACCCAAAATATCTAGTGGGGCTCATCTGCAAAATGAAGCATCAATGCCTGGAATTCATTAAAAGTGTTACATGTTTAATTTCTCTTGCCCTACAGCTCCATTGTCTCGTAAAAATTTTCCTTTGATGTCCCCCACCAAAAGAATTAAAGGAATATTGTAATTGAAATGTCATCAATAATTCACAAGACCCTCCTCCACAGCAATACATCTGATGAAATATTAATTGAGCTCCACAGACTGACAGTCTGCAGAGGAGCACTTGCCTGTAATTTGAACCACGAGTCCTGATCTTGCTGTAGCTCAGACCTGCCAAGAAGGCAATTATCTGGATGGTCTTGCCCAATCCCATTTCGTCTCCCAGAATTCCTCCTGCCTGCTGGCAGTGCAATTCCCAGAGCCACCTAACACCTGTCTGCTGGTACCTACAACAACAAACACCAACAAGGAAAAGAAAATGGCAAATGGTGGATAATACAGATCATAACAGAAAGTACTCATGAATTAATCATTTGGCTAGATTCTAGTACCAGTCAGAGAAACATGCCGGATGTGTGTTTTACATGAGTATTATATTTATAAGGTCATACATTTTTGATCACCTAGGCATAAAATCACAAATTTTTCTTTACAGAATGTTAACACATTTCTAATTAAATTGATAGATGGGATAATTAGAGACTATTTCATTTCTTTTTCAACATTAGAAATAGCTTGGTAAATAAGCATAAACTTATTATCTTTTCAATATCTTTCTGGGAAAAAAAATCTCAAATGTTTTTAGTTACATAAAATTCCAATAATTTTTCAATGAGAAAGAAAGCATGAACATTTCCTTTTTAATATGAGCAGCATCAAAAATGGGGGAAATAACCACAATTTACAGCATATACTGCTGAAAGTCACTTGGTAATCATATTATTTTTATAGGAAAAATTAAATTATATTTTAAGGCCATAAACAAGTCTGAATAATATGGCTGTTCACAAGATTAGTACATAACAGATGATTCTGTCATATTACTAGCAGGTGCAAAAAAAAGAACAGTTTAAAGACTCAACAGTACAAAAGGTCTATTTAGTATTTTAAAGCAGAACTCGATTCAGGGACTTTATTGTAGATACAAAAAGACCAGGGTTACTAAAATTTTAGATAAGGAGTACAGGTCAAAGAGAAATATATAGTCTCCCTCTTTAAAAAATTTTTTAAAAAAGGATGGAGCGTTTAATCTATATCCCGAAAGTAAACAAGTTTTTTTAAAAAAGGAATTAATGCAAAAAGCATTTTTGAGACAGATTTGACATCATGGAAGGATAGGAAGATTATGTGTCAGATAAAAAAATCTAAAGTAAATAACAATGTTTAAGTTAAAAGACAAGGAGGGCTAGAGAATTTTTTTTTCCCCCAAAGAAAATATCAAGGCTAATAAGCTTCCCGCCTTCAAAGCAGGTGGATTTGTTGCTTTACTACCCAAAAGTTTACTATTTGGTTTGTGGTACACCTACCTAAAATCTCATTGTGGACTACTGTCCATGCTGAATTCATTTCATTTGCTCTCTTCTGAGTAAATATGTTATAACTTTCTCCCAGAATTTTGCACATCAATTCTCTAAGTTTGACTCTAATCGTTGCTATTATTATCTACCATGTAAGGAAAACTTTGAAGAAGTTTGCTGCTTATTAAGTTTGCTAATTGTAACATATAAATTGAATTTGCACCATAGGGAAGAGGTTCTAAAAAAAAAAACACAATGAAGTCTAGTACAGATAGAAGATGATTTAATTTGGGAAGGACAAATTTCTACTAACATAAACTATGGAATCAGAGAATAATGGCTGCCACTTAAGAAACTTACTGCTGGGGAAGAACCAGTACATGTGGTTTGTATATAGCTCCAAAGCCATCCTGCACGGAGATAATCAATCCATTTAATGGTTAGAAAATGAAGGAATAGAGAGATTAAGTAACTTGTCAAAGGTCATACACAAATGAGGGGGAAAAAATGAGCAATCCAGAATTGATATTCTGAACCTCTGATTCCAAAGTGTTTGGAGATAATTTTGACCAGCAGTTCTTCAAGAGGGAATGGGGGACATTTCTCCGCATGGGACATTTGGTAAGACATTGACAGAAGTGAGAAAGGACAATGTCATGTAGTGGGTAGAAGTCAGGGATGTTGTTCAACATCCTATAATGCATAGAGCAGTCCCCACAACAAAGAAAATAATTATTTGGCCCAAAATGTCAGTTATGCTAAGGATCAGATTTTCTGATCTAGAATAACACCTGGCTGTAAACTGGCAACACTGTACACAGCTACAGGAAAAATAGCAGTCCAAAATGCTCTTGACAAAATTGACATAAATCAGAATAATTAATTCTAGTCAATCCATCCCCTTTAACTGAGGTCCCAAACTAGAGGCAGAGCAGAAATCATTCCATTTCACCAGTAGACCACACAGCCTCCACCCAACACGAGTCCAACATCTCTATTTGGGACCAATTACTTAAGGAGGAAGAATCTGGAAAGTGGTGATCAAGTAATCATGAAAGGAGTAAGAAATGGTGACCAGGATGATATATCCCAGGAGTCTGGGAAGGAGTCAGGACATCTAGATTCTCAATGTGACCCAGGAGAGGAAGTATCAGTGTGCTGGGTAGTTCCTAATTTACAAATATTATCTCCAAGGGCATCAAACAGCATATGATTGTTGTTTAAGAAGACTGACACTAAAGAAATGAGTTAAGGAAAACACATAATAGTCAGCCCCATAAGTCACATCACTATATGGGAGTCCCCAACAACTAGGCACATTGTACAAAGACAGCCAAGAGTGATTTTACATTTGAGAAAGGACCTCAAGTTGCACCTCAGGTTGCACTGGTTGGTAGGCATGTATCACTGATGACGAGTTGAGGGCATGGGTTTTGCTTCCAACAGTGGCACTAACTGACTTGGGTTTAATTGTTTTAATTTCCTAATTATAAAGACTGTAAGACAATTATACACTTTAAATGAAAACAGGTTCTAGAATTTAGTTTTCAAAACCTTTGAAAAGCATATAAAATGATTCTTTAGGGGAAGTTAAAGATTATTTACAAACTATTGTACAATAGTGAAGAAATTACTATGTTCTGCTTTCTCTGTGAAGCTGAAACATCACAAAATGACATGAACAGATAGATCTTGGCATCGTCACACTAATCCAACACTGCATTTGCCAGTGTGGCTAAAAGTAAGGTCAAAAGATTGAAGTTTGTCATTTGATTGCTAAATTATATAGACGAACGCATTTTCTGGGCAACCTTTCAAAACAGAATGTTTAAAGTTAAACATGATCTTACAGAAAATAGCACTTAAATGGATAATTGTACCTTCCAATTCCCTTGTGTACAACTATACCCTGTTAATTTAATTCCAGAGTATGGTAAATACAGTAAAAATATAACTACAGATTAAAATTAAATTGGCCCACCTAAAACTTAATCACAAATGAAAAATGGAGATACTATCAAATCCTACTAGTGTTTTTTCAGAGAAAAAAGAAGCCTTATATTTATGAAATATTTAAAAAATTTTTGAGAGCTAAAACAACAAAATACTTCCATGAATGAGCAATTAAGATTTAAAAAACAAACAAACATGTACTTACATGATTAATAGTCAATACGCTGGCTCCTATAGACTCTTACTAAGCAAAGTTTGTTTCTATTAACTGTGAAATTTCTTTGCCAGAAAATCACATTTTTACAAAAAAAGCACATTCAACTTGACTCTTGAGGATATTTGCCAAATCACTTCCTACGCAGGCAGAAGTACCCTGTCTTTGTTAAATCAATTTAACCTATAATTTGGGTATTCCTTTTGGTAGCACAATACTGACACTATTTGGTATGTTCCTTAATCAGCAATCACTTTAGAGGAGATAAAAAGAGTTGCCTTTAACTGTGGTCTTTATTTATCTTTCCAGAGTTAATTTTCATTTGGGAGAAGCAATAAACAAAGCAGCCACCTCTCAGGGCTATAAAATGATTTCCCTGCCAAAATTACTAGAAACTCAGATTTGAACTTCTACACAATTCTGTCCAGTGCAGTCCCTCAAGATACTTAACACCTTTAGAATGCAACTTTCCTATATGTTCAGTGGGATGAAATAACTACTTCCCTATCTGGCCCCTTCCATAGAAAGAAAAATTAAAAGTGCTCTGAGAGGAAATATTAAATACATACTATTTTTAAATAGTTATACAAGTTTAGAACATTTAGATAGCTGACCGCCGAATCTATAAAGGAGATTAAATATAATCACCATAAAAAAGCAAGTTTGCATCCTCCACCCAACTACCAAATGATGAGACAAACACAGAAAAAAGCTATTTAATGGTTTAACTTCCTATGTGCATTGAAGAGGCCTTCTTAAAGTATCTTGTTAAGTAAATCCCAGGAGTGATGAGATTGAAAATGTGCCTAAGAATTTACATTCATCATGGGAGATTCACCCAGGGCATATAAGCTTATGGGCATGCATCTATCACACAGCATCCGGCATTTATAATACTCGGTCACTTCACATATGAAACAGTTTCAAAGAGCACCTTAATCCCAGAGGCGTTTGCCAGTTGCCTGTATCTTCTCTTTTAGAACATTAGAACAACATCTACATAAAATATTTAAATGTACATTTGGTCAGTTCAAAAGTATTATACCCTTAGGTACAATATGAGACAAGAGAAAATAATCTCAACAGTTTATTTCCACACAGCAGTAAAAAAAAAAAACCTCTCCTACTATTGATTTTAATATACAACTCTCCTTAATTAATCTGACTTAAGAAATTAGAGCTTTGGTCCCTTAAAATTACTAAGAACAAAAAAACTACTCGACGTGGATGGCTCTTTAAATATGTTGCCTTTAGTCTGCTGAGACAGGTCCATATAGATTCATCAGTTTACAAACATACCCAATGCGCACTTCAGTCAATTTATTATCATCTAATTTTAATGAACAGCATGTGGCTAAAATTTCATTTGACAGTATCTGTATTTGCAATAAATTGCTGCAAGTACCTTAAGGGCCCACAGGTAACTACTGTGTAATTCCTAAAATATTAATTTGTACACAATGGCTTGATGACAGATATAAAGGAAAGAACACATGGTACATACTTAAAAAGCTTTTTGAACAGAAAACCCGGCATTTTAAAACCGTCATCAAATTCAGCATCGCTTTCCTCTGAGTCGTCTTCAAGCTTCAGACACTTCTCTTTGTCCCTCATTCTCAGTTTATTCCATCTCCTACCATGGAAATAAAAATCATATTTCCGTTATTTTGGTTGCAAGTCAGATTAAAATAGACAGTTCTAGATAATGCAAAGAACAGGCAATTTAGAATATCTTCTAGCTTTCTGGTGCTGTCATTACCCAAAACACTGATATTCAAAGAAGAAAAATAATTCACTTTTCCTTCCTTCTCAATTCAACTCTTATTTGAATTATTATAGCTTCTTTAGAAATATATCTGTAAGGTGCCATTTCATTATCCAAAGTACTTGCTCCTCTTCTGGCATACCCTAAGGAAAATTTCTCTGTTAGTTCCTACGATGTATGAATTAAATTCTAGAAAAGAGTCAGTGAAAATTTCAATATAACTATCTCCAAAATGGCAATATAACAATAAATATTTTAATTTATCATTACTATTTCTGTGCTAAAGATCTGACAGTCATAGCATAGCATCTTAAAACATAAAGCAAATTTTTGGTATTTACATATATGAGATGCACATATTGATTACTTCATGGGGAGCCTCAATAATAGAAAACTACTGATAGTTAGACCACTTAGGGAAAAAAGGCCTTCACTAAATAAATTCTAAGCTATTTATATAAAACATAAATTTACCATTATGATGCTTTTCAATTATAAAATAAGATGAACATTTATTTTTCAGACAGGTGATGCCATGCGTGTAAAACAAGAAATGTCTAAACACCTGAATGTCTCAGCAACAACCAAGGTTATTGGGAAGGTGCAGCCATTTAACTAGATTAATTCTGCTGGCATAGAACTAAATGAACACTGATGTCAGGAGTAAAAAAAGAAAAAAGTCAACAGTCTCACATTCTATTCACTTTTAAAATAAAAAGTTGACTTCATTCAGCATACTAACAACAGACACTTTGAATTTCACAAAATAGCAAAAGTGAAATAAAGCAATTGTACAGACAAATGCCTTCAAACTTTAAAAGCTCACAGGAAGGGAATGAGAACAAGACACATAAGGAGGCATTTATCTGCTACTGACCAAGAAAGGAGAACAGAATGGGTGACGGAGGAAATGGAGGAGTAACACTGAACACTGACTACTGAACACTGAACACTGGTTAGAGGAATGGCACACTCTTCAGTATCAATCACAAAACCAGAAAAGGTAGAATTTGAGATTGGTGGGCAACCCTGTTCAGGTGGCTGCTGAAGGACCTTGAAACAAATCCTCTGATAAATTCTTGCCTTGTTGAAAATTTCAGCTCTTCAAAGTCACAAAAGGAAGAGCCATTGAAGTTTGTATCAGTAAGAAAGAACTAGCTGGTGACCTGGAACTGCCTCACAGGAGACTAACAGATCCTGCAATTAAACAATGTTGGCAATTTTCACAGAAGAAGAGCAAATGAAAGAGGCAATACACGGTCAAGTCTCAGGAAACAGCTATCATATAACCATAAGGTTTAATATGTGATAGTCTCTTTATTAAAAAAAAGTTTAGTGTTGTGTGTGTGTGCTTTAACTTATAAAGGCACTCTCTTCCTCTTCTATTAGCATTTTTCTTCATTAAAAAATGATTTCCCTGCAACTGATAAAATGAAGTATCTCTGGGAGGCTATTAACAAAAGTTTTTGCTGTTCTTCTGATTTTCACATCATCTACAAGTTAAGTGTAATGGTTTGACAGCTGTGGTTCTCAACAGGAGACATTTGGCCATCTTCCCACCACCACCACCACCACCACCACCTCACTAAGGCAATTTGACAATGTCTGGTGACCTATTTGGTTGTTACAATTGCTGGGGAAAGGGAAGACAACTATGAGCACCTAACAGGTAGGGACCAAGGTGGATGTGAAACATCTTCCAACGTACAAGACAATCCTCCACAACAGAAGGTTCTCTTGTCTCAAGTAGCAACAGTGCCAAGGCTGAGAAACCCTTCTATCTGTGTAGCCCACACTAATGAACTTGGAAGCCAAAATGTATATTCTTTTTATGATGTATGTATCTGAATTCTTGCTACTCACTAACTGAATTTAGCAAGCAATTTCAGATGACCTATTCTTCAGTATGCAAACTCTTACTACAGAACTCAGAATCAAACATTCATAACAAAAGGTACTTGTATTTAGCAAATTTGTGGATGATATGAAACGCAAAAAAGAATCACAAAAAATATAGCTACTTAAAAATACTTCATTTTGCAATTCAAAGATAATTTTACAGGAGGACAAAAGAAAAACCCCAGAAGACACTGGGTTTAATAGTTTTGCACAGGTCATTAAATACTTTACATACGAGAGTACCGCATTTTAAATTTCAGTGATAGATGACGGTTACCTTACATACACTTAGCCAATGAAATCTTTGTGGCTGTTAAATTTCCTACCGCATCCCTCTGCATCAAGAGGGCTTCAGCTTCCTTCTTTTCCCAGCCTCCCTCCTAAAATATACAGGCATCATGTCACCACAGAACACACAGCACCTAGGAAACCACATAAGCCACTACAGAAACGATTGCATTCCAGTGCCTTCCGCCTCATAAAGAGTCAAATATTTATTCAGGTTGGGTAAAGGATGACTAAAGGTGGTGGGGAAAAATCATTATTGCCAACAAGTATTTGTATCATTGTGAAGACAAACTGCCCCAGTAGAATCATATAAACATATTAGAGGCAGAATCTACCAGGGTTATAAAACCACATGCACATGCGGCTCAGGCTAAGCGATTCCTCTGTTACATAAAGTAGCAATTCCCCACATGGCTTGGAGCCAAAATAGCCCTGACCACCTAACTAGCACCCACTGAAGCAGCACCAGGTTCTGGTCCACAAGAAGTAGGACATGGCACATGAGGGAGGTGAGGACAGCCAGACTCACCTGGATTCCAAAACAGACGCCTCTCCCATCCTAGATGCTGTCAGCGTCTTAAAGTGCTCTCTTTGGTGTGCTTCACCCATTTGTCCTGTGGCCTGGCAGACTGAGAGCTCTGTCTGGCCAGCAGATGTTAAGGGGGATTCTACACTATGAATAAACTCTGTTTGACATATGCAGTTAGCACAGGCCAAAATACAAAAGTCTGGCCTCAGACAGTCTAAAATTTAAAATTTTATTCTGACAGCCATTTATTAGCTCTTCAACCCCAAGAAAGTAACTTAACCTCTGCAGCATCTACATATCCTCGGCAGTGAGACAGGGAGAACAACAGCACGTACATCACTGGATTTGGAGGTGGATTAAATGAGGTGTTACTGCACAGCATTTAGCACAAGCCTAGACTATATGCTAAGTGCTTAATGAGTTAATATGACATTATATATAATCAAATCTATCTATTGAAATCCTCACAGTAACTATTGCTGTGTTCATTTACACAGGAAGAAACAGAGGCAATAGAGAATTCAATAAAATCTGCACATGATAATGCACCGCCCACGCTTAATGGCACCACCTGAACATGTATATTGAACAATAATTGTTTAGCAAATGGATGCTTAGTAAATTATTATGAACAGATGATTATCATGAGTAAACACACCAGCCACCAGAAAGGCCTGCTGAAAAATGTCAATTTTAAAAGTCTGAAGGCGATTTGTAAATAGTATACACTGATGAAATACGGCCCTCTTTGATAGAAGAGCAATAAAAAAAAAAAAAGATACAGAATCACTTAAAATTGGCTGGGGGAGGCAGGTCAAAATTAAGATCTGAGCCCAAGAGATCTGGAATCTTAAACATTAGAAATGGGTCCAAAATATCTAATTGTTGATTTTTCAGTAAATAAGCTAGGTAATTGATTTTAAAAGTGGAAAGAGGCAGAAAGCAGTCTAATATTTACATTTCTGCAAAGAGATAAGTTTCATGCTTTCAATTCTCTCATTCTAAAAACTCCATACATGTAACAGTCACAGCTGCCGCCACATAAAACCAAGTGGGCATGGCGTTCCCTGGCAGCATTTCCGACTCCTCGCACGACTGCCATAGTCAGCCACTGTCAACTTCACTGGCAGCCGCTGAGAAAAGAACCTAGTAATAAACATAAACTTACAATTCCAATCAGATGCAGGCGGAGAGAACACTCCCTGGCTTCACCACATTCACACAGAAATGAGAAACTGGCCCGGGCTATAGGGCCTGGGGCTCATTTGCAAAAATAATCTGTCGGAAACAACTTGGACCCAGGGCCAGCCTT
This sequence comes from Scalopus aquaticus, assembly GCA_004024925.1. Lineage (NCBI taxonomy): Eukaryota > Metazoa > Chordata > Mammalia > Eulipotyphla > Talpidae > Scalopus > Scalopus aquaticus. Next base: position 61,741 of record PVIJ01009375.1, read on the forward strand.
CCAGCAACACTGCACAGCAGAACCAGTTGAAGTGCACCAGGAACAATACTCTTTCCAGTTGTAACCTACTTGGGTACTTTGTCAGTGAAACCCTAAGAATACACCTGAGAGCCAGTTACAGGCATTTACAGCTAATTTATTTTTGAAGGAGAACTTCGAGCCTTGCAAGGATGCTCAAAATCCACAAACAGAAAAAGACAGCTAGCTGCCACCGTGCCTTGGGGCCTCCTCCTCATCTCGGTGTATCTAGATTCTTGCACTGTCCCCAAACTCCCTCCCCTCAACATACCTCTGCACACCCCACCCACGCAGCAACCCAAAGGCCTGGAAGAAGTCAAAGTGAGGAGGAAATGTTCCTCGACCAGCCAGAATTAGGCATTCTGTCCTCCGGTGCCTTCCCAACTCCCTGACACTTTGGGCACACCTGGTGGCTCTACAGGATGAAACCATATCTGTCCCCCTCATTAGACAGAGAGCCACCTGAGCCCAGAGACTGTTCCAGTCATTCTCATGTCACTCAGCACTAGTGTAATGACTGCCTCACCGGACAATCAATGCTGAAGGAATGAGCGAATGAGCTTCAGAATTGGGCGAGGCATAAGGACATCATGGACGGAGAAGCAAGGCTTGACCAAGATCAAAGTACGTCATTCAGAAATGGGGTCAAGAAACTTCCTGTTCTATCTCATACAGCTTACCCCCAACTGGACTTCCTACTCCTACACATGCAGATTCAAGATCTTACTCCGAGCTCGATCCTAGCTCTACCTAAACGTGGCTAACACAGAAAGAGAAAAATATTGAATGGTTTCACTTATAACAGGACTATAAGAAAACCAAATAGGAGAGAGACACTCAGCAGGTGGGGGGGGGTAGGGGGAGGGGAGGATAAGGGCACAAAATGGAATAGAAAAGAACACAAGGGACCATGGAGATGGATCACGGGTGAATTGGTGGTGGGTTACCCAAGGGGAATACAAAATGTAAAAGACATAAATAACAATAAAAATATATAAAAAATAAAATAAACAGTAAAAAAAAATTAAAATAAAATAAACATGGCTAACAGCCCCCACAAAAATGCGCCATGACAAAGGGCAAGTATAAAGTCAGAGAAATTCTTAATTTAGAATTTTATAGGGAGGAAAAAAAGAAGAGCAAAGGAAGTTCCTTATTATGACCAAAATAACATCTGTAAGTTATTTGCAAGTCCTGAGTTCCATTTTTCGGGTTCCTGGTGGATTCACTTTCCTGATGACACTGGTTTCTGCACACTAGCAGAGGGGACAAACCAGGAGCTCTGTGCCTGGGTCCATACTTGCCTAGACTGAGTGGGAAAGGCTGGGCAAAAGATTCAGCTTTTTAAGAAAGAATTCATCTTCTGACAGAGGAAAAAAGAAACTTAGTCATGAACTCTATTTACATTTTTAGAAAGCAAACAATGCTTTTGATGTTTATAACTTCACCTTTTTCTTTAACCCATACATGTAATAATCACAGCTCTCACCAAGTCAAGTGAAGTGACTGGGCTACTCAGTAGGGATTTTCTAACTCCTATGGTCCCTAAAACTTTGGCAGCAGCCACTATAGAACACAGCAAAAACCTGATTGAAGATACCCTCTCGGAAGTGAAAACCAAGTGGGAGTAGAGAGCTGGTTTGTGGGTGTGTAACTGGTAAGGCGAAGTGAGAACTTCAGAAATGTCATTTAACATCACTACATTTATCTCCTTGATCACAACATGAAACAAATAATAAATTCTTATAGAACTAAAATGAGCTAATATATGTACTACATCCTTTGAGAATTACTTAAATACAAATCAGATGCTATTTTGTAATTATCAGTAGGAGATTACTTTTACAAACAAGGAAAATCAAAAAATTTTAGTTCATTGCAGGTTAAATGTAAATAAGAAAATATCAAGACGCCTATTGCAATCTTGAGCAGACAGGAGTTAAATTCAGGCCCCAAGTCTAGAAAGACATCATGCTACTGTACTCGAATTGTCAGCCAGATCAAGGTTATCACAGCCCACTCTGGGCACAACAGCCTACCCATCTAAGACAGCAGAGAGAGTAAAAATCAAGACATACAAGGCAAAGCAGAAGGATCTGAAACACAACAGTACTGTCAGGGAGTCAGGGACTGTCAGGAACTAAAGGATCATCTTGACCTAGGCCACACTTAGAACCAAAGAGCGGGCTGTGAAAGTTGAAGAACGTCCCCTGGGCAGATGTCCAGTGAACCCCAGTGTGTTCAAAGGAGAAATAATTTTTTATTTCTCCCCAAATAACTATTGATAATATACTTATAGTTGTATAGATACCTTATCACTTCATGCACCTTCATATTAGTAAAACATGTATGAAAGGTGAGAAAAGGCCAACATGAATAAAACGAAGTTTATAATAGCTAATTATTTGGTTATGAATACTATCAATTGTTAAGCTGCCCTTGACTTTGGAAAGTGGTCACCTTTTCATACTTATGTATATTAAGTAGCTTTTCTTCATGGTTCATATATACCCTCTTACCGGTTTAATGGAATCTTTGCACTAAATGTTTTATCTATGAGCATGCAAATAACAAGAAAGGCTAGTATTTACTGAGAGCCTGACACAGGCCAGAATCTGAGATGTATTTCCTTTTGTAATCTACATATCACCCTTGAAGAAGGTGCTGCTGTGATGCCTATTTTACAGATAAGGAGCTGATCGAGATCTCAAGATGCGAGGTGAGACTGGCATTCTGACCGCTAGCCTATACATCACCTCTTTAAGCAATGTCCACTAGGGCTTGACAAGCTGCATTTTGAAATTATTTATACATACATATGATGTATATATGTTTTTAGTTCAGAATCATAAAACATCCTAATAACAATTAATAGTTACTGAGGTTCATGTTTTATGTCTTTTACATGTTTTAATTCACTTAATCCTTAATAACCCAATGAGGCAGATACTATTATTATTCTTTTTTTACAGTTAAAGAAAGGTAGGCAGGGAGAGGGTACCTCCCCGAGACAACCAATGTAAAGATTCAAATTGAGATAATCTGGCCCCAGAATCTGTACTCCTACTACATATTCTTGCCTGCAAAAAATATTTTTCAAACTCCCTAAATAACACTTTTCTTACAGTACCAGCCAATATTACTTCTTTAATTGCTATAATGAAAACAACTGTACAAGAGCAAACCAAATTCAAAACTCTAATTCAAATATTGTTGTTGAAGTTTAAAGAGGGGAAAGACAGCCTTCACCCCATGCACTAATGCAATCCTCCTCCACCCATATACCGTGCAGGGTGACTCAATACCATGCCAGGTGAGCCGAAACTTACTCTTCACTAAACACCTGCTGCCTTTTCCAAGTAACAGTTTTTTTAATGACAAATACTCTGGGCTGAACAAACACTTAAGATACGTTTAATCTGTAGCCAACTGTACACAACTGCTTTAATCTGAAGCCAACTGTACACAACTGCCTATACAAAAAAGGCAAAACAGGTTCATTAATAGGAACTGTCAAATATTAGTACCGTGAGATCATTTATCAACAAAATGGACATGCCCTCGTCAAAACTTCAAGGAAATCATATATTGAGCTACTTGAAATTCAAAATGGACCTTACTGTCCATTATGTAGTGAGGATCACCAAGCGTGGAGCAGTTCAGATCAGACTACAAAGGAAAAGTCACATTTCATACACGAAATCGGTTTTAATAAAGGGTGAAAGTGCAACCCCAGGGTCATTCTCCATATACTGTAAGATCCATGAAATGATTCTACAATAGAAACACAATGAGTACAGTTTGATTTTTAAAAATATATTCAAGGCACCAAGCTGAGTATTTAATATAGTTTGCATTTCTGTAGTGTGATGTTTTCTATTTTAGACAGCTAAGAATCCCTTACAGATTAGTCTAATTTGCTAAATTGAGATACTTGGGGTTTTACTTTTCTTAGCTGCCTTTTTATGGTCTATCTGGGTGGACTTAATTGGCACATCTGAGCAGATGAAATACCCTCAGTTAGGAGTCCAGATCTCACAGAGTAAATGAAGACTGATGCAGACAATTATGCACTGGAGCTGAGGAGAGGTGTGTGCAGAGCACAAAACGGAATTAGTCTTCATTTGTGTCTTAGCTTCATCATTTAAAAGAAGCTAAGGTGCTCTCTAAGAAAACTCCTTAAGGGAGTGACTCTTTTGTCTCTATTTGAAATGCAGATTCTGTGGTGGGGGGTTACTGGTACTCTGGTGATGAACAAGGTGTGGTAACATATATTTGAGGAGGTGTGAAAATTTATTCCTAAAATCTAGACAGTGCTGTAAGCCAGTGTTACCTCAATAAAAGATAAATTAAAAATTAAATAATCTGCCCCCCCAAATAAAACATAGATTTCTAGAAGAAAGGAGAAAAACCATAGGTTTAGTTGTTGAAAGCAGAAATTAACTCCCAGAAACTGATAAGAAGGATCATTAAGCCATTAAAATAATTAGGTTTCTAGATCAAATCTAGATTAAATTTTTACCCAATTCAGAGTTTCATAGTTCAAATGACTTGGATTTAAAAATAAGGTTCAAGCAAATCAAGCTCTACAAAATAATTTGGTCTTTGCCTAAGTACAGCTGGAAGGTGCTAAACCCACAGGCAGGGTAAATAAAGTTACAACTGAAGGATAAACAGGGGACAATGCCCAGTGCAAAGGGAGCCAGCTCTTGGTAAAAGAAGAAAAAAGAGGCTCCACGAAGATAACATAATGGAGACAGAGCAGCTGAGAGTAGTTCTAGGGTGTATGGCCATTGACAGCACTTCAGGCAAGTAATGGGACCCCCATAAAGTATGCAGTTAAGACAGAGACACTGGTTGCCAGGGCAATGCTCTTCGAATCCAAAGCACAGGACCAAACTGACACGTGACTCCCACAGGACCAGAACTACCTTCAGACCCCTTTCCCTTCTCCAGCCTTCTCCACGTACCACTATCTTGGGCAAATGACTTCAGCTTTCTGGCTCAGGTTCCAATCTCCTAGGAAGATGTGAAAAGTAAACCAAAGAACCTGTATAAAGTGAAGCACTGCTATGTGTAAGCACTTAAAAACCTTAGTTACTGTTGTCACACAACCTCCCTCCCCTGATGACCCTTGCTCTGGTCACTGAAGTCCCCAAATTCCCAAATCCAGGAAACCTTTTTCAACATTTATCCTTCTTGGCTTGATCCCATGCAGCATCTGAAAACGCTGAAAACCTTCCCTTTCTAGAACCATGCAGGTGTACAGCCAAACCCTCCAAGCTAGGACCCACCTCACCACTGGCCACATGAGGAGCGTCAACACTTAAGGGAAGAACAATACAGAGATTGTTTTCCCACTGAGATCCCACACTGATTAAGTCTTGCAAAGTGTTAGAAAATATTCTGTAAGATTTGCACAATGAGGGCCTCCTTGGTGGCGCAGCAGTTGAGCGCTGCGCTATGGAGCTGTCGGCAGCGCGCAATGCGAGTTCGAAGCCCAGCCAGGGAGAATCCCACATGGTGCGGCAGACCTCTCCTGCCTCGCCC
>PVIJ01009376.1:0-58686 GCA_004024925.1 Scalopus aquaticus
GATGATTGGATCCAGAAGATGTGGTACATATACACAATGGAATACTATTCAGCATTCAAAGAAGATAAACACATGCAATTTGCAGCGACATGGATGGAATTAGAGGGAATCATACTCAGTGAAATAAGCCAGAAAGAAAAAGAAAAATATCGAATGGTTTCACTTATAACAGGACTATAGGGAGGCCGGGTGGGAGAGATATACTCAGTGGTGGGGGGTCGGGGGGAGGATAAGGGCACAAAATGGAAGAAAGGAGAATACAGGGGATCATGGAGATGGATCACGGGTGAATTGGTGGTGGGCTGCCCAAGGGGAATACAAAATGTAAAAGACATAAATAATTAAAAAAAAAAAGAGCAAAGGCAGATGTGGTCCAATGGACTGTGGTGAAAGATCATTGGCACTTTAGTGGTGGGCATAGTGTGATACTACACATTTAAGTACAAACCCATACTCCTAAAACATATATAGTGTTATAAATCAACATTACTTCAAAGAACATACGGAAGGGGAGAATTAAGAGACAAATACACTGACTAGACATGCAAGATCAGTATCCCCCTTCAAGTGTCATTCAAAATTGTCTCAATATATATCGCCGCTCAGTAATAACAATACTCTTTTAAAAGAGAGATTAGGATTTTCTTGCCACTGAAGCAAATATATTTTTCATGTAAATATCTAGTATAAAGCTACACTAGCATCATCTCTATACACACCAAATAAAAAAAAGGATTTTTGTACTAACATGATTTTCAAGCAGCTTAATGTAGTCAATGAATAAATGAATATCTTACCTCAATATGATTGAAAGCAAGTCAATTTCCTGACTTAGGAAGCTAGCAGCAATATTATACCCTGAATATTGTTTAATTGATCAAAGAAGTTTAATATGTAACAAAATAAACTACTTCGAAAGCTTGTCTACTTTTTTAATTTTTTATTTTATATATATTTTACATCATTCTTTTTTGTACAATGCACGCTTTCCCCTTTCAGGTGTTCTCCCCATAAAATTCTAGAGTAGGAAGAAATGAGTTTCTGCTAGCATAACAAGTGGAAAGTGCTGTGTTCAAAAATTACATTTTCAAGTTATACAGTATATGTAATTTGATTTTCCATATACTTTTTTGTTGTTATTTAATATGTATTAAATAGTCCTGAGCTAAGTGTAAAAACAAGAAACTTTTAGCAAATTAGTTCACTGAGTTTTCTATTAAACTGTGTAAAGGGCCTCCCTGGTGGCGCAACGGTTTGGTTGGGAGCAGCGCTGTGGAGCATTCAGCAGCTGTGGTGGCTGCAGTGGCTGGGGTGGCACAAGTTCAATCCCCCATCAGGGAGCTTCCCACATGGCGCAGCGGACCTCTCCTGCCTCACCTGCTGCTCCCCTCAGCAGGGTATTTCAGACCATCTGCCTGTTCTGCTCCCCAATCTATCTCTGGTGAACCCTCTCGCCGCCCCACGCCTCTGGCCTGCACCCCAGCTTGTATGCAAAAATAAATAAATCTTTAATAAATAAATAAATAAAAATAAACAATGTGGAAAGAAAGAATACCTTTTATTTATATTTTTAGAAGTATATACATATATATAAACAAATATGTTTGATTCTTTCTTTGTACTTCCACCAACTAAGAACTCAAAGGCCAAAAGGGTTTTTAAGTCCCCTCTGAATATCACCCTCCCACCCTTTCTAAATATATTTTAAAATTCTGCTGATTTTCTTATTAAGGCTAAAATGAGTGTGTGTAGATTGTCTGAGTCATGTGGAACCTGAATCCAACAACTTCTTAAGTCAGGTGCCACAAATTGACTTGATTTCATTAATTTTGAGATGAGTAAGAAGTTCATTCATTCACTGACTACATTTTAGATGCTTGAAAATCATGCTAGTACAAAAATCATTTTTTTTTAATCTGGTGCCTGTAGTAATGATGCTAGTAAATCTGGAGTATTCCTTCCCACAATGAGCAACAATAACAATAAATACTGGTATCTATTTCTCAATAATTGATTGGTTAGAGTAATACGTAGGAACTATTTCAAAGTGCATTTCCTTAAACACTATAAATGCCAGCATCTTTTCATGTTCATTGACCTTGAACATACTTTCCTGTGAAGAGTTTATTCATACCCTTTGCCTAAGATATAGACAGGTTTGTTGTTCTTACTGGATATTATAGACATTACCCTTTTTTTAATCATACATTGTAAAGTTTGTTGTCTCTACTGTAATCTACTAGTTCTGTTCATGTATTTTTTCCAATTTTCTTTTACAGTATATGACTTTCAAGCCTGGTTAAGAATATTTCTTGTCCTCCCAGAAAACGCTTCCTTTTTTATAGTGTCATGATTCTTTGAGGTTTAATCAAAGTCTCTGACTCACTGTAATTTTTATAGATGATAAATAACTAGGGTTTTATTTTATTTTCTTTGTCAGGAATAGTTTTTAATACTTCATTCTTCTACCATGAAACTAAGCTACCGCCTTTGACTCATATAGAGAAATGTTATTTCTAAGTCTCTCTTCTTTCCAATGACCTCTGTCTGATTTTACACAAACACCATACAGTGTAATTACAGAGGCTCTAATATTCTGGTATCTGATAAGACTAGTCCATTATGCTCTTTTTCAGCTTCCATGGCTATCACTTAGATTTTTCTTCTTCCATAATATCATCTCATCTAATCACTCCAAAGTGAAAGAATAAACAACATTCCTGAGTTTACACTGAAATTACATTAAATTTAACTTTGGGAGCATTTGCATTTTTATTTACAACTATAAAACCTTTCCTGCCATTAAATGCCAGTAATTTTTATTTTTATACCAATCCTTGATTTGGTAATTTATTTAACACGTTTTAAGATTCTGTCACTTGCCAAAGTTGAATAACTTTTTTCCCATTACCACATGCAGGTGTTTATACGTAGAGCAGAAAAGAGTTACTTTGTATACTTATCATATTCTCAGTCAAATTCTCATATTAATACATTAAAAATTAGATTTTTAAATCTCCTGAGTTTTCTACATAACTATATGATAACTACATAAGATACTGTTATCCCTTTCTTTTCTAACATTTGTATCTCGTCCAAGATCTAGTAAGAAAATAATTCCAAACTATTTCATTGTCAACTGTCCTAAATTAAAACGTAATATAGAAAATAACCATGTCTGTTGGTAATACCATTGCAATCCTCTAGCTCCACCTACTATGCCTACTATGTGCATGCAAACCTACCTGAATCTTTACACTATTAGTACACTGCAGTAAGTACCAGGATTCTTCTAGAATAATGTATATCAGTTTGCCCTAATAGCCCATATTTTCCAGTTTTTCAGGTCCCCCATTTTATTTATCTCTCCACTCTTAGATTAGTACACTGATCGCTAATCTCACATTTGGTATCTTTACTGTGACCTTCTAAATCCTCCAGGATACTCAGACCCAGTCTAAAGAGTTAAGTTGCTTTCCAACCCTAAAAGCACAAGGGAAAAAAAAAAAAAACTTATCTAAATTTCTCCTGAAACTCATTTTCACAGACCAAGTCTGGAGGCTTATCAACAACCATGAGCAGAATTCCAAGACCTGCTGGGAACTGAAAACCCAGAACTGAGGTACACAAACAGAAATTCAAAACTCCAGTTATCTAAAAAAAAAAAAAAAAAAGTTTTTTTACTTCATGTATAAAGTGCCCAGTGCCTAACAAATGAACTTCTCCCAATTTCACATTTCTTTGCCACTTTTCAGCCAATAAAATTAAACTCTGTTGTTCTCAAACCTAGTCCCCAGAACCTATATAATCTCATTGCTTTTCTTAATCAGGCATATGGTTTATTGAGACAGTGAGACAGGGGTATGGCCATCTTCTAAGACTTACTTTCTGAATAAAGTTTATTCAACTCCAGCTTGTCTCTCCTTCTTGTGAGTATCCAGACGTGAGTTCAGTCTAAACTTACGGAAACTGCAACAGATGGACTGTGCCTTAAATGGTTGCTGCTATCCTAGTCTCCAAGGATGAATCCATTCATGTTGCTGGGATGCTCAAGGCCTACTCTAGCTGTTCATAGCAAATCAGTCCCTTCTGGTTAAAGACAGAAAGAACTCCCACCAGCTACCAAAAGCTTTCATCTCTTTGGGGAACTCCCCGTAGGTCCCAGCCAAAGCACTGATCATTCCTGGCATTAGGAAACCAAGTTCAGGCAAGAAATCAACAGATTCCAATTCCTTGATACATCTGGTCGGAAGTACATCCTTATTGCTTTTTGCAACAATATATGGCTCTTTGGGGCCAATGTGTGTTTCAGTAACGAGTGGGAAAAGTACAAGTAAATAAATAATTGAAACTTGGGTACCCATTTCTGTTTAAGCACCTCTGCTTCTCAGTAACTATCATACATAAGAAACTATTGTAGGGTAAATGAAAGAATGATCAGGATTTTCCAATCCTACCACCATTATCATCAATGATAGACCTCTGCTGTCCTGCACGCATGATCAGGCGGCACCTGCAGTAGGGTGTGGGTGTGTGTGAGCGAGTGCACCTGGGCCTGGAAAGACTGCGCATATAAGGGTGACATCAGAGAGGCAGCAGCAACAGGAGCAGCGGCAAAGAACCGTGTGGTGGGGTGCAGCAGAGAGACCATGAGAGAGTGAAGATGCTCCTGCACTCTGGGTGGGGGGGTTGCCTGGGAGGCCTGTCAGGCTCCCGGATCCCCCCCCCCAACCCCAGTACCTGGCTGCCTCACTACAAAAGATAATTACAGGGCTGCAAAAGCCACGGAGGGCTCCAGAGCTCCTCCTTGACCCATTTGCCTGCCCCTGTGCCATTCTGCCGCTACAACTATAATGGAGTCTTGGGTCTTTGTTCCACCAAAGGGCCCTTTGGGCTGCTTTGAGATTTAATTGGTAAAATGAAACATGCAGGCCTTTGGTTCTAACAATGAAACAAAGTAAAAAATGGGCTCTGAAAAGTATTAAAAAAAAATAAGACTGCTGGGCGATACACCAAGAGCCAACACATTTGCAAAGTGTGCGACACTTATGGAGAAAATACTTGCAAGTGGCTCCCTAAATAGGATGAATTAACAAAGTGTAGCTGCAGGAAGGCACAGGAGGAGGCTCCATATGATTCAGGCAGAAGGTTAAAGGAGAAGTCCTGGAGCCCTCGGTGGCTTTTAAGGCAGTAAGGCAATCAGGTACAGGGCAGGCAGGGCAGCCGCGGGGCCAGGTGGCTGCAGGCCTCCCAGGCCCCAACAAATCTTCACTCTTTCTGGGCTCTCTGGCATCTTCTCGTGGTCTCTCTGCTTTACTCAGCAGTGCCCTCTGCCACTACGCTCTCGCCTCTGGCCCCTGCCTCTTCTTCACTGTTGCCACTTGCCGCCATCCTTACATGCACAATCTCTCCAGCCCCAGGTGTGCCCACTCTCACAGGCCCACACCCTACTCCAGGCTCAGGTGCCACCATCAGGCACTCGTGCAGGACTGCAGGTGTGTATTATTAAATATAAAGGCAGCAGAGTGGAAAATCCTGACTACTCTTTCATTGGCCCTACACTAAGAAAGACCTTTCTTTAGAAATGACAAAGTAAGGTGCTTTTAACAGTCCCAACCTTATTATTTGCATAAGGAGTTAAAAAGCCAGACCAAAGATTAATCAAAACTAATTTTAACTGGAATTTTAAGGCCTCCAAACGATTACATGATTAAATGTACTGCCTTACAAATAACTCTGGACTTCCTGTAGCAAAGTATAATCTTTTTCAGAGACTATTTAAACTGGAAAGTTCTCTATACTAATTTACCTGCTGCAATTTCCATTTTTGAACCATGTCTTTTCATTTCTTATGTCTCTTGGACTAAAACTGAGTAACAGGATATTATTAAGAAATTTTCTAGGGCCTCCCTGGTGGCACAACAGGTTAAGTGCAGCACTATGAAGCTATACAGAGCCACTGCAGCACGAGTCAATTCCTGGCCAGGAGAGTCCCACATGGCACAGCAGACCTCTCCTGCCTTGCCCGCTGCTCCCTTCAGCAGTGTATATCAGTTGATCTGCCTGTTCTGATCCCCACTCTGTGAATACCCTCACCACCCAACACCTCTGGCCTACACCCCAGCTTGTATACATCAATAAATAAATCTTTAAAATAAAAGAAATTTTCTAATGTCTTTACTAAATACACCTAGGACCCGGAAAACAAACAAAAAACTCCTCCCAAAATAAAATGGTCTCCGAAATTATCACTGCCTTGCAGGTAAGACCCTATGCCATTATCCAAACAGAGTGTTTACAGTTAATACCTGAAAAATCTGATAATGTATCAGTCTTGTTAAATCACATAAGGGCAAAAATTAACGCTGAATGATCTGACCCTTAACCTAGTGAAACTGTTTCAGTCAATGATTTCAATCATGGAAAACAACTGTCACTAATTTTGGGGAATCACTGTCTTAACTCTTATATATACCTGTATTATTCTGGCATCTGCCTCCAATATGATCAGATTAATAGTCAAGTGAGTCACTCCCATGCTAATAACCACTTGCTGAATGCTAAGGACACATGACAAAAGGGTATACATAAAACTCCCAGTTAAGAGAGACAATGATGGGGAAGGCAATCAAAACAGGTGGCCTCCTACTTGACCTACAAGCTAAACTCAGAAAATCTGAGACTTTTTAATCAATCATCCCTAAAAATGTATGTTCTCAAAAGTTACTTCAATCAAGGATACAACCTTGAAAAAAAATGACAGTATTTTTTTAACTATCTAAATGACTAAATATTACAAATCCTTTATAAATGTTAAGATTTAATGGGAAATAATGCGAAAATCTACTCAGCTTGCAGCCAGCCAAGATGAAACTGCATAAATCCCTGTAACAGAAAAAAAGAAATGGTTACCTCAGTGAACTCACCTGTACTGTGGGCTATTCAATTGCTGGTGACCAGGAATGGCCAATTAAAGTCTAACATTTATGTTAGAAAGTTTTTGTTTTTGTTTTTTTTAAGATTTATTTATTTATGCACACAAGCTGGGGTACAGGCCAGAGGCGTGGGGTGGCGAAGAAGGTTCACCAGAGACAGAGTAGGGAGCAGAACAGGCAGACTGACTGAAATACACTGCGGAGGGGAGCAGTGGGCGAGGCAGGAGAGGTCTGCTGTGCCATGTGGGAATCTCCCTGGCCAGGCATTGAACTCACGCAGCCGCTGCCAACAGCTCCACAGCGCAGCGCCTAACCACTGCGTCACCAGGGAGGCCCTATATTAGAAAGTTTTAAAAAGTTAAAAGAAATGTTGGTATACTGTTTTTACAAAGGTGGAAAATAAAACACCCCACAAGCTATGGATTAGGTTCCTTAGCATTTATAACAAGACCTGAATAGAACACTAGTAGGTAAAATCCCTCTAAAAATGGAAAACTTATTGAGTTCCAGGGCAAGTTAGGGTTAATTAGGCAGCTTCAGGGACAATGGAGGCAGGGATTTCAGAGACAGAGATAAGGGCAGTAGATTCCAGGTGCTAGCCAAAGTATACTCCAAAGACAAGGGCAGTAAATTCTAAATGCCAACCAGACATACTCCAGAGATGAGGTGAGAGGTCCAGGGAAGCAAATGGGGAAATTCATTTTAGGGATAAAATTTAAGACTAATTGGGACAGTAAATTCTGGCAGACCTTATAAGAGAAACTCTAAGGTAAGAAGTAGGAAAATGGGCACATCTGCCCAGAGTAGTACAACCACTAGGAGAAAGAGCTAATCACAAAGAAAAATGATGAGATTTAGAATAGAGGAAAAAAGGTTTAAATAACCCTAGACAAATATTGACAGTGGTTTCCTTGCCCCTCCCAAGTAGAGTATACCTGGGAGTCCTTACTTTCTTCCTTTAAATAAACTTTTCTTTACCCTCTTAAAGTTTGCTTCTCTCTGCCTAAATATCTAAAAGTCTGTGAATTCCTTTTTATACCTTCATGGGACAAGAACCTGTGGTGGTTCAAAAGTTAAAATAACAGCATGCAACAGCTTCATTACACTGGTCAACATATTCTTACAAAAGTCATGTTATTGAGGGCCTCCCCGGTGGCACAGCAGTTGGGCGCTGCGCTGTGGAGCTGTTGGCCGCAGGCGATGCCGGTTCGACGCCCAGCTGGGGAGAATCCCACATGGTGTGGCAGACCTCTCCTGCCTCGCCCGCTGCTCTCCTCAGCAGTGTATCTCTGATCTGCCGGTCTGCTCCCTACTCTGTCTCTGGTGAGCCCTCTCGCCGTCCTGTGCCTCTGGCCTGTACCCCAGCTTGTATACATAAATAAATAAAAATTCTTTAAAAAAAAAGAAAAGTCATGTTATTGAAATAAAATCAGTCATTTCCTATCAATTTGTATGTGCTCAACACAAATGTGACAGTCAAATTCTAATTTTGGCTCTACTTTTTGTAATCTGCAATAAATTGATGTTTACATCATGAAATGCATGCCAACAGTAATAGGCCTACAGTTAACACCTGTAAAAATAAAGTCATAGACTACTTAGATTTCTTCGCTTGTCTCTTGTACAGCTGTTCAGGAATAGAATAGATGGAAGGTATCCATTGTGAAAAAGCACAGCCTTAAGACTTATTTTCAAAGAGTCTAGAAATAGTCTCTATTCTTGTGGGTCATGAGTGATTTTCTTTAGGCATTCATGAGGCCCTCAATATTGGAACAGAAGACCAGAGTACTTTCCTTTCTGAAGAAAGGCTCCAACTGCTGGTGGCGCTTTGATATAAAGTAATTGTGACATCTTCTTCTAGAAGATTCCACTGTTGGAATCTTGATCCTAGCAATTCTACCTTGTTCTTGGATTAGTGCAAATCACGAACCAGGTCATTGACTTCTTCCTGTGTTAGTCTGTGTGGGGTTGATGATGCACCACAGTGACAATCTGGATCACTGCATGCTGATGGAACAAGAGAAGACCAGGTCGACTCACCCTTGTCCTCATCAGATGAATCCAGAGATTATTCTGCTAGAGGTTCTGGAATAGAAAGTCCCTCACCATGTGGAACTGGTCTCAATGCAGGTGGAATGTTAGGGTAGACTATTCTCAACTTCTTTTGCTGCTTCTTTTGCTTGCTCAATTTCTTTTGCTTCTCAACTACTTCTGCTTGGAAAACCAAGCAGAAGTAACAGTCTTTTATGTGGCTGCTTGGCTATCTCCACACCATGGGGACTACAAACAGCATTGATGGTCTTTTGCCATTTCACCACTGTGAAAGTTGTGTTGTCCATGCAGCATATATGCGGGGCCCAAGGCTTATCTTGGTCACCAACCTTGCATCCAAAGTAAAGATGATAACCCTTCTTCATTTGAGAAGTGATACTTTTCTTCTGGTTGCCAAATGTCACTTCTCCATAAATAGAGCAGAAATTGGCCACGCTATTAACACACTTTCGAGGCATTACTGTTCTGCATTGTGCCTAAATGGATAAAATGATAACAGTTCTATGGAAAAATAGCTTAAACTGTCTCGTACAAAGTCTGAAATATTTTCAATGCTCAACCTTTCCGACAAGGCTTTCTTTACATGGTGCACTGCTGACACCAGGTTACTTTAGCAGCCACCTGGCAGTAGTAGTGCACTGCATCAGAAAATGATGCAATCAACTCTGGATGATGTGTGCACGATGGTATTCTGCACTGCGATGCAATATTACATCATTCTAGACTGATTTACAGTGTTGCTGCAGTCCTACCAGATAAATTTACACAATGAAACATATAAAATGAATTATATAAAATATCTTCAAAACAAGAGCTAATAAAAAAAACTTTCAGGGTTATATTCATGTTCAGCACACCAAGATACTACAGGTTAGGGCCTTTTTAAGTCAGTAACAATCTCACTTTTGACCAGTATTATCAATTACCTTGGACTTCTAACAACAGAAAATAGCCCCGAAACTCCTAAGAAAACTTACTTTTCAATTCTGTCCCTGAAAGTTACCAAACTGGTCAGTCTTTGAGACTATAATCACCCTAAGTAATAACCAAGACACACTACAGACACTGAAGAAAAAAAAACTTAAGTCTTTTTCACATACAACTAGATAAGCTTCCCTGTACTTTCATAAAAAATAAAGAATTCTAGGGCCTCCCTGGTGGCACAAAGGTTAAAGTTTCCGCACGATCAAGCTATCCCCAGCCGCTGGGTCCTAAGTTCTTTGATTCCTGCCATGGAGCTAATCCACATGGCACAGAAGATCTCTCCTATCTCACCTACCACCTACCCTACTACTCCCCTCAGCAGTGTATTTATGTCAATCTGCCTGTTCTGCTCTCCACCTAACTCTGGTGAATCCTCTCAACCCCCGACCTCTGGCCTACACCCCAGTTCTTGTATGCATAAATAAATAAATCTTTAACAAAAATAAACAATTCTAAAGAATAAAAAATACACATTTATAATAAGTAAAAGAGAAGGAACGTATTTCTGTATTTTAAAAAAATGATAAAAGAACATGCTTTTTATTTTGAGTGAGGAAAAAGCAGCACTCTTGTCAAGGAAAATAAATTCCAGCTTGACTGAACTGGAATTCCACCCAGGAAAAAATGAAGTTAAAATTTATGGGTACTTTCACCAATGGACAAATGAAACAGGCAGAAAATAAATAATAAAGAATTAGACCTCATGAGGTTCAGAGACATTTACATGGCACTGCAACCCAAAAACAGCTGAAGAGACATTTATCTCAAGTGCACATGGGACATTCCTCAGAACTGACCACATACTGGGTCTCACAACAAGTATCAAAAAAATGAATGAAGACTGGAAATTATGCCAAGCATTGTAGCTGACCATAAAAGTAGCAAATAAAAATTAACATTGTTAAAACGGCCATCTTACCCAAACCAACCTACAGATTCAATGCAATCCCTATCAAAGTTTCAATGGCATTCTTCAAAGATACAGAATGTTAATTAAATTCAGATGGAACCACAAAAGACCCCAACAGTGAAAGACCCCAACAGTGAAAAAATTCCTGACAAAAAAAAGAGTGGTGAAATCACACTCCCAACCTTCAATCTATACTAGAAAGCTAAAATAAACAAAATGGTATAGTAATAAACAGTAAAGTAATAGATCAAAAAACTACACAGGCCAATAGAATAGAACTGAAACCCAAGACGTAAATCCATACCTCTATGGACAGTTAATCTATGACAAAGACGGCAAATGTAAACACTGAAGTAAGAAAAGTCTCTTCAACAAATGGAAAAGGAAAGCCGGACAACCACATGCAAAAGAATGAAAGTAGACCACTAATTCACACCTGTAGAGTAAACAAGAGATTTTTCCACCTTCCCCTCAATGACAGACCTCTGCAGGCCTAAACACATGCCTGATGGAGAACACTTGGAGTAGGCTGTGGGCTTCATAAGTGGGCACACCTGGGCCAGAGCCTGGACTTAGACGCAGAAGTAGAAGCTGCAGCAAGGACACAAGAGAGAATACAACATGGAGCAGAGGACTGTTCGGCTGCGGGATGCAGCAGAGACCACGAGACACCACCAGAGAACCTGGAAAGAGTGAAGATTCACCAGGGGCGGAAGGCCTGCCAGCCTACCGGCTCCCTGGACCCCATTGCCTACCCTTACCTACCTGGTTGCCTCTCTACAGGAGACCATTAAAAAACACTAAAAAGCCACCAAGGGCTCCAGAATTACCTCCCTTTAGACCCGCTGCAGTTCACAGTGTGAACCTGTGCTCCTGGTGTTCTTCTTATCCCTACATCACCATACACAAAAATTAAATCAAAATGTGTAAGACTTGGATGTAAGACCTGATCTAGTAAAATACATAGAAGACAATGTAGGTAAAACACTCTAGAACACTGGCTTTAGTGATGTCTTTTTGTGGATTCCCCTGCAACAGCAAGAAAAAAATATAAACAAATGTGATTCCATCAAATTAAAAACTTTCTCCACAGTAAAGAAACTATCACTAAAACAAAGACACCCTACTGACTAGGAGAAACTATCTGCACACCATAAATCCAACAAGGGGCTGATAGCCAAGATCTACAAATAACTCATACACCTCAACAAAAGAGAAAACAACACAATCAAAAAGCAAGCATAGGGCCTCCCCAGTGGTGCAGCGGTTAAGTGCTGCGCTGTGGAGCTGTCAGCAGCGTCGAAGCTAGTTCGACGCCCGGCCGGGGAGACGCCCACACGGCGCAGCAGACCTCTCCTGCCTCACCCGCTGCTCCCCTCAGCAGTGTGTTTCCATCGATCTGCCTGTTCTGCTCCCCAATCTGTCTGGTGAACCTTCTCGCCGCCCCAAGCCTCTAGTCTGTACCCCAGCTTGTACACATAAATAAATCTTTAAATTTTAAAAAAAGTGAGCAAAACAACTAAATAGGCACTTCTCCCCCCAAAAAAAAAGGCCAACAAATACATAAAAAAAGTTTGACATCATTTATCAAGAAAATGCAAATCAAAACCACAATGAAACTCCACATCACACCTGTGAGAATGGCCCATATGAAAAAAGAGCAGAAACAACAAGTTTGGGTGAAGATGTGGAGAAAAAGGAACCCTTGTACACTGTCATTGGGAAGGCAGACTAGTCCAAACCCTAAGAAAACAATATGAAGACTTCTCAAAATAGTAAAAACAGATTTACCCTATGACCCAGAAATTCTACTCCCCGGTATCTAACCAAAACAAATTTGAAGGGATATATATACTCCTATGTTCACTGCAGCACTATTTACAATAGCCTATCTATGAAAAAGACCTAAGTCCAAAAACACATAAGTGAAATTTGGAGGATGTGTGAAAATGATGTTTATAAACACACAGACACACACACACACACACACACACACACACAGCTACTACTACTCAGCTATACTAGAATACTACTACTGAGTAGAATACTACTCAGCTATAAAGGTAAACTCATACCATATGTGACAACATGCATGGAATTAGAGGGCTTGTCATGCTGAGTGAAACGTCAGAAGGAGAATGAGAAATATCGGATGGCATCATTTATATGTCATTTGTATGTGAAATACAAAGAAACAAAACAAAGGGTTATATAAAGCAAAACCAGTAACTAATAAACCCTAGAAATCTGATTCTAGAACTCAGCTGAAGGAGGCAGAAGAGGAGGGAGACAACCAAGTGGTAAGATGCACAGTGGACTATGGGGAAGGCTTAGGTGTTTTGGTGTTGGGTGTGGTGTCTAACAGTACCAGAAGGGGGAGAACCTATACCTCTACATCATATCCAACCTTATAAACCAATATTATTTCAATTTTTAAAAATAACCAAAAAAAATGACAAATTTGCTTTTAAAAATATTACTTTGATTAAATTAGTTATTCAATATGATTACACAGTAATCTGCTTAAACATTTTAAACTTTTTAAATATCTGACACATTATGGTACAATATTATTGCTGGTTAACTCTGGTCATTATTTTTACATAATATGTGTTACAAATTAAGCCTTCTTATACCAATTGATTATAATAAGATCTTTAATTATAGACATTTTAAAATCCTTCACCATTTACCAAAATTACCTATTCTACAACTTTGTTTTTTTTTTTAAAAGATTATTTATGCATACAGGCTGGGTTACAGGCGTTGGGTGGCAAGAGGGTTCACCAGAGACAGAGTGGGGAGCAGAACAGGCAGGCCAATCGAAATACACTGTTGAGGGGAGCAGCAGGCAAGGCAGGAGAGATCTGCCACGCCATGTGAGAATCTCCCCTGCCGGGAATCGAACTTGCGTAGCAGCTTTCAACAGCTCCACAGCGCAGCACTTAACCGCTGCGCCACCAGGGAGGCCCACTACAACTTTGTTTTCAGAGAAATTCACAGGACAAGACACTGACAAACTCCAGATTCCACATTTATCATGAAACTATGAATAAGAAAGTGCAAAACATGGAAAACCTGGACCAGGATAACTGCTAGTTAGAGATCAAGGTCAAGATGGGATTGAATAAACAATGAAAAATAAATGTATGTTTTTAGTTGAATATTACTTTTTAAAAAAGGGCAGATCTGTAGAGCTCTTGCTGTGTCCTAAGAGTTCCTCTCCTGTTGTGTAATCCTGTTATAATGCAGGTAATACTAAGCACTGAAATGTTCTCTTTATGATTACCTTCTGATTGGGAGTCAGACGGATGAAGTATGTAAATGGCTTCTTACAAAAATAGGAAGTTGGCTCCAATAAGGAGAGTACAAAGGCACAGAAAACTGATAAAGAAAAAATTACCCACTACCACTCTAATTCAGGAAAGGAAACAGACACCCTGATCCAAGAGGTCCACAGATTTCCCAAAAAAAATAATACCAAAAAGACATATCCCAAACAAATCATAATTAAACTGAAAAGTTAACAAGAGCACTAAAAGCATCAAGGAAAAAAAAGAGTGATCTATAAGGAAATACTACAAACTTCTCAGTGGAAACGGTATAGGAAAGGAGGGAATGGCAGGATGTGCAATGGGTTAAACGCAGCACTGTGACACTATCAGCAGCCACTGCAGTACAAGTTCAATACCCAACCAGGGAGATTCCCACATGGCACTGCAGACCTCTCCTGCCTTGCCTGCTGCTCCCCTCAGCAATGTAATTCAGTCCATCTGCCTGTTCTGCTCCCCACTCTGTCTCTGGTGAATCCTCTCACCACCCCATACCTCTGGCCTCCACCCCAGCTTGTATGCATAAATAAATATTTTTTTTAAAAAAGGACTATGTAACACCAAGCCACACTCAAAGTACTAAAGGGACTACTACTAATCAACAAAACAAATCCAGAGGTATCAGACAGTTAAATTATACAATGTGGAGAAGAGTAAAAAAGTCGACCATCAGAACAGTTTGCCATTAAACCATCCAGCAGGTCATAAAAGAACCTTTCAAACAGTAATATAACCTTCAAGCAAAAACTAAAAAACTGTAGTGGCAGGCTGCTGTGCCAGCCTGGCACCAATGCATGTTCCCATGATTTATGCAGATGTGCAAAAAAAGGTCCTGAAGCCCTTGGTGGCTTCGGCAAGCTTTGCATTACATCTTTTGTGGCAAAGCGCCGAGGTACAAGGCAGGTAGGGTGGCGTGGTGAGGCAAAGAGGGGAAGGAGGCTAAGAGGCCTCCTAGTCCCCGGCAAATCTTCACCTTCTTGGGGCTCTCTGCTGCCAGGCTGCTTCTCTTTCGCTGCTCTCACCTCTGCTGCTGTGCTCTTTTTCCTCGTGCTCTCTGCACCTCTGCCTTGCACACACCACGCTACGCCACGCCACGCCACGCCACGCCACGCACTTCTTCAGGTGCTGATGGTAAGGGAGGGCGGAAAAACTCTGAAAATTCTTCCGCCTACCCTACAATAACACGTAAGACAATGGAAATGGAACTTAAATAAGACATAATGGGAAAATGTCAAAAAAAAAAAAGGCAAAGATAAACTTAAAAATTTTTAAATAACAAAATAGCAATAAACATGACTCAAATGTCCTGAAATACAAATCACTTGAATTAACCAATTAAAATATATAGAGTGGCTCAACTGATTTAAAAACATTCTATCCTTCTTCTATTTATATGAAACTCATCTTACAACAAGATAAAGACTTACATCTTACAAAAAGATAGACTTAGAGTTAAAGCCTGAAAGACAATCCTACAAGCAGATGGCAAAATCAAAAAATGTGGTGAACACTTATATCAGAAAAAAAGACTTCTAATTTAAAAGGGTAATAAAAGAGATAGACATTACATTATGGTTGTGGGCCTAGTCCAATACAAAAAAAAATGAAATATTTATCAAATGATGGCACAGCAATATACCTAAGGCAACTATTAATAGAACATGAAGAGAGAAATTCATTGACAGATCAACAAGATAAAAAGTAAATAGTAGTAACATTAGTCTTAAATTAAAAATTTAAACCAATTCGTTTAACAGACATTTACAGAAGACTCCTCTCAAAAAACTCAGCACATATTTTTAAGGTGCATATGGAAGCCATGTGTTGGGACACAACTTAACAGTCAATAAAATAGTGAAGACGGGAATCATACCAAGTTTTCTTTCTGACCATGCCATAAAGGTACAAACCAGCTATCAAAAAAAACTAAAAACCTAAAAACTACCAGGAGACTACACAATAAACTTACTAGTGGATTAAAAAAAAAAATTAGGGCCTCCCTGGTGGTGCAAAGGGTTAAGTCTGAACCTATTAAGCTATCTGCAGCCACTGCAGCACAAGTTCGATCCCTGGCCAGGGAGATTTTTTTTCTTTAAAAAAAAGAAAATTAAAGCACACATTAAAAAAAAAAACCACGATAATAATAATAACAAGGATACAAGCAACCACAATCTATGGAAATTTGTGGGATCCCTAGCCCCCAACGTTTGACCCCAGGATGTAGTTTTGGTGCCAAAGTTCTAGTGGGTGAAGCTGGAATGTAGAGTTAGGTAGGGAGCCTCTCACCAGGACAAAAATCTTGGCATGAGGCTATCTGCTGAAAACAGCAGGCAGACATTATGGTCAGATGTTGCCGAAGCTGCAGTGGTGCCCCAGCACAACACCAGGTCAGCAACACTGAAAACATCAACTATGGTGGCCAAGCAGCCCAAGAGACTACACTCAATGCATTTCAGGAAGGCGCCCACTCCAGGCCTTTGCCTTCTTTTCTTGGCTATAGTAATAACAAAACCCGGAGCAGTTTTCGTAGTTTGGCTATTTGCAAAGCCTTTAAACTTTTCCTCCTAAATATTGACACAGTAAGCGCCCAAGTCATTGGCCCCAAAATCACTGAAGATTCCAAAAATGCTCAATCTGAAACTCTACAACCTGGTGGCTCAAAAGCTCCTGGTGGCTGATTGCCAAACTCTCAATAATGGTGTCTGCATCTCTCTGGCCACTGGATCGCCTATACCGGACTTGGCTTCAGCCCTGATTACAAAACACCTGTAAATTTGGTAAACTTGAACAAATACATCCTACAACACAGTTTACCAAGACTGAGCCAGGAAGAAACAGAAAAGTTGAAAAAACTATCACAACGAAAACTGAAATTAAAGTAGTAATTAAAAACCATCCAAAACAAACCCCAGGTCTAGACAGCTTTATAAATGAATTCTATTAAACTTTAAAGAACGTATACTCATCTTGCCCAAGTTATTTCTAAAAATTCAAGGAGAATGCTACCTAACACATTTTATGTTGCCAACTTCACCCTAATACCAAAACCATACAAAAACAGAACAAGAAGTCAACTATAGATCAGTATTTCTGATGAATGCTTATGCAAAATCTTCAACAAAATACTAGCAAATCAAATTCAACAATGTATTACAAGGATTATACATCATAAGCAAGTGCTATTTATTTCAGGTATGATAGGGTGGTTTAATCTACATAGTAATGAATAACTCATTACATTAACAAAAGAAAAAGAGATGATAATGTCAGTGGATCCAAAGAAAGTTTTTGACAAGATACATCACCCATTTGTTACAAAAATGCTTAACAAGACAGGAATAGGAGGAACCTACTTCAACATAATAAAGGTCATATATTACAAAATAACAACCACTATAATACTTAATGGTGAAAAACTGAAAGTTTTCCCTTTAAGATAATAAAAAAGACAAGGATGCCCAGTCACCATTCCTATTTAATTTTGCATTAGAGGTTATAACTAGAGCAATCAGACAAGAAATAAAAAGGAATCCAGACTGGAAAAGAGGAAATGAAACAATTACTATCTTCAGATGATGTAATACTAGATATGGAAAACTTTAGACTCACCAAAAATTATTAGCAATAGTGGATACAGCAGTGAAAGGTTATAAAAGGAACATGCAAAAATGTATCGAATTTTTATATACAAATAATGAACAAAAAGAAAAGTTAAGAAAATAATTCAATTACAATCACTTCAAAAAGAATCAAATCTAACCAAGAAGCAAAAGATTTATAAATTGTGACAGAGAAATGAAACAACATCCCACACTCCTGGGTGAGGAGAGTCAATACATTAAAAATTATTACTCTATCAAAGTGATATATAAACAACGCAACCCCCATAAAATACAAACAACATTCTTCAAAGAAAAAAAAGTACTAAAAGTTATATGGAACCGTAAAAGGCCTCAAATAGAAAAAATAATCCTGGGGCGGGGGTAACGAAAAATGAAGGCATTACAATAATTAAAATAATATGGCACTGGACTAAAAATAGGACACATGGATCAATGGGACAGAATCGAAAACCCACATATATATAAAATTTTATTCATGGTAGAAGAATCACAACCATACAATGGAGGAGAGTCTCTAATAATAACAAATGTCAAGGCAAGAACAGTTTAGAAAACCATAGAGAAATTTCACTTACTACAGAAAATTCTGTAAGTCTGTGTTTATTGACATGCATGAAAAAAACAGTAAACAAAAGTTGCCACTTTAATGAGTTTTAATACCAATATTTTCCTTACTGAGACAATGCATCTTTCAGGTCTTATAACTGTTCCCATTATCATCATTTAACAAACCACCCCAAATTAACTGGCATAAAACAAAAACCATTTTTTTAAAGATTTACTTATTTATGCATACAAGCTGGGGTATGGGCCAGAGGTGTGGGGTGGTGAAAGGACTCACCAGAGACAGAGTAGGGAACAGAACAGGCAGATCAACTAAAACACACCTTTGAGGGGAGCAGCAGGAGAGGCAGGAGAGGTCTGCTGTGCCATGTGGGAATTTCTCTGGCTGGGTATCGAACTTGTGCTTCAGTGGTCACTGATAACTTCTTAGTGCTGCTTTTAACCCATTGTGCCACCAGGGAGGCCCCAAAGCCATTTTTATTCATCTCACAGATTTTGTGAGCCGGGTTGTCACAAAAGGCACATTGAAGATAATATGCCTTTGTTCCACAAGGTCAGGGGCCTAAATAATGAATCCCAAAGGCTCAGGGTCTTGGTTCATTCACCTACATGTGCTGTTGACCATCTAAGGAACTGAAGGCTAGACATTAATCTGAGACCTGGCACCCATGTGCTTTTTGCTTCCTCACATCAGAGCAGCTGCACAGGATCTCAAACTTCTCAGGACTCCTAGCAAACCAGTGTTCCAACAATTAAAATCTAACCAGCATTGCCTTTTACTACCAACTCTAAGAAATCAAACAGCATTTATGCGGCACCAGTGTCACAAAAATGCTCATAGTTAACAGGAAGAGAACTCCACAACTATCAAAGAAAGTAGGATGTTCTAGAACAATACGTGAGGCAGAAGAGGTATTGTTGTGGTCAACCTTGTAATCTGCTGTAATAATAAAACATAAGTAAATGAAAAAAAAAACTCTAAATATTCACTATATCATCTGGTTAGAAGACTACAACAAACATCATTATAACCTTTGATAGCTTTAACCCTGAATAGAAACAGAAGTTTCCAGGTGTCAGGAATATACTGGATGATGCTTTCACTTTGGGAAAGAGAAGTTAGATTTTATAACGATATTATTTTATATTTGCAACTACTTAGTGAAATAAGTTTTGTTATTGTTATACATTTTAACACATGAAAGAGTTGAATTCCAAGTTGAGTAACACACACAATAAGATGGGCACCAAAGTTGGGATGAATCCAGGTATGTGTGTCATCAAAGTCTAAGCTCTTTCTACTATACAGGCAGTTCATACATGTAAAATGAAACACATGCAGATCTCACACATACAGAAGCTATGCAAAGCATATCTATGCAAAGATTACCTCTATCCTGTTTTATATAGATGCTCTTTAAGAATAGGTTTATAACCTAACCAAGTTATATAATTAGATTAGCTAACACCTGTCTATACATCTGATGAAGAAAGAAAGGAAGAGAGGGAGGGAAGAAGGCAGGAAGGATGGAAAGGAGGAAGGAAATCCCATTGAAATGAATGTACCAGAGAATGGGCTCTGCCAAAGTATCTCGACAGTAATAAAATGCTGGGTACATACTCTAGTTTTAAGGTTTAATCGAAAAGTAAATAATTATTGAAAAAAAGTGTCTAGACCTTTATAAGTAATGAGACATTCTAGTAGGTGCTGAAAGGTAAATATGATCCTCTCATTTAGTATCTCAGAGGTCTTGTGTTTTCTCTGTCAAGAACCCAAATGATGGCTTCATCTGCTTCTACTATTCATTTCTTTTTTTTTAATTATTTTTTTACCCATTAGAGATTAAGCTATTCAATGACAGAAAATATGGCTGCTTGTACTATTTATTTTGTCAGTTTCTGTAATGCCTAATATGGTAGTCTTGTGTTTCTGATCTGATTAATGGTACTTTGGACAAACCACATAAATGGCAAAAACATGATACAGTGGACAATTAGTTTCATGTTCCTGAAGCTTAATCACTATTACCCAAAATGTTTTCTGGCACCCAAAAGAAATTAAGTTAATCAGCTCATACAAATGTTATGTCTTTGTTCAAGCAGCTTTCCTTTTGTGAGATCAAATGTATGTATCTTTTAATTAAAAGATAAAGCAGCATTTATACTTCAGTGAACCTACATTTTATCAGCTTAACTTTGCTTTTTTATAAGTCTCATCTATATTGGAGTTACTTAAGGAATCTTCAAATGGGCAAGTTTTTCAGAAGAATTAAAAGAATTTTTTTAACTTGATAGGCTTCTTGTTAAAAATATTGTTACATGGTGTGAATTTCTCCAAACTTTGAAAGCAATTTTGAGTTAAAGTACAAGTACTGTGTATTATTCTGACCATGAAAACAAAACCCAAACTGTACTAGCAGGTCTGCAGGGCAAGGGGCAGATTCTCTATGGATCAAGGCATATGGTTAAAGGAGAGTCCTTGAGTCCTTGGTGGATTTTTTAGCTTTTAATGATATTTCTACGACACTAGCAGCAAGGTAACCAGGTGCAGGCAGGGCTCCACAGGCCAGGAGGCTGGCAGGCCTCCCAGCTCCAGGACAATCTTTCTTTACTCTCTCTGGCATCGTCTCATGGTCTCTTCCTCTGATAGCCACTCTCTGGCTATCAGAGAGTGATAGCCTCTCTCTGCTGCACTGTCCTCTGCCGCTGCCGTCCTCTGTGATGCCACCCTACATGCTCAGTCTCCAGGCTCAGGTGTATCCATTTACCCATGCCCACATCATACTCCAGGTTTCCACCATCAGGCATGCGTATGCTGAGCACATACATGTTCCCAAGAGCCTCGTTCAAGGCCACCCATGATAGCCACACACCCACCTATAAATTGGGTAAACTTACTATTTGAAATTAGCTTACGTAATTCTCTTACATGTAATTTTAAAAATAATTTATTCTCAAAAACTTAAAATTATAGCATTTTCTTTTTATATAATAATTTTAGATAACTTTGTAGAATTCTTAAATGTTAGGCAATGCTTTTTTTTTTTTTTAAAGGTTTATTTATTTATACATACAGCTGGGGTACAGGCCAGAGGTGTGGAGTGGTGAGAGGCTTCACCAGAGACAGAATGGGGAGCAGAACAGGCAGATCAGAAATACACTGCCGAGGGGAGCAGGAGGCAAGGCAGAAGAAGTCTGCCTTGGGCAATGCTTTCTAACATAAAAGGAGTAATAGTCTCTAGAATTTGGCAGCCCAATAGAATCTAGCAGCCCTGTTGCACATGATGACCTTTAAAAATGGCATGCTGTAACACATTTGGATTTGAACAGCATGACAAAAGAAGGGTACTTCAAATGCCATGCTTTAAAGGCACTTGAAGGGGTGTATGGTATATGAGAATTATCAGATTTTTCGCCCTCCCCCCATGATGGACCTCTGCAGGCCTACATGCATGCCTAAAGGCAGGCACCTGGAGTGGGGTGTGGGCCTGAGCCAGACATTGGGCTTAGAAGCAGCAGCAGAAGTAGCAGCAGATAGAGCATGGAGCAGAGGACAATTCCAGGTGCAGCAGAGAGGCCACAAGACACCGCCAGAGAGCCCAAGAGAGTGAAGACTCGCCAGGGGCTGGGAAGCTAGCAGCCCCATTGCCTGCCCTGTACCTGGTTGCCTCTCTAAACAAGAGACCATTAAAAGTCTAAAAAGCCACCAAGGGCTCCAGAACACTTCCTCCTTTGACCAATCTAGAGAACCTGTGCTCCCAGTGCCATCCTGCCTCTACAAGGGATATAGAGATTTTTGTGTTATTGCATTAAATGGCTTATAATGATATTATACCTAAGAGTAAAAAATACCACAAAGATCCCTATTAGGAAGGCTAATATACCTGTATATACAGTAAAGTGATCATCAGAGAAATCAAAAAATACAAACTATGTCATAACAGCAAATTTCTTCAAAATACATATACATGAAAAGCTAATTTTCTGAATGGCTCATTTGTTACACAATCAAGGAAAGCTGTTTACTTGTATGAGTTACAGGCTGAGTTAAATAAATTGAATTTTGATTGCAGCAACCAAATTTCCAGAGGAAGCAAACTTATTTAAGAACAGTCTTTCATGAGAAGAGCTTGAATATGTGAGAACACTAGAGTAATAACAATATCCAACTAAAAAAATGTGCAAATGATTTCTGAGAGCTTTTCATTGGTTCTTGATGAGTTAACAGACAGATCGTGACAATGCTTAGATTCTTTACTTTTGAGAAGTCAATGCTTAGCATGAAGTGACTACAGAATTAGTCTCTAAAGAATATGCAAAGAACAACATGCAAGAATTTTTTCAAAGTGGAAAAAACTTTAACTCAATAAATCTGAAGTAGAATCTACTAAGATGTGTTACAAATGATGGTGGTAAAAATATGTGAGGAGAAAAAGACTCAGTTGACCAATTATTTAATTCTTTGAGTCAGGAATATCCAGAGGGTCACTCAATCACTTTATAGAACTGTTGAAAGTATTAAAATTAAATTTAAAAAAAGTCACAAAAGTTTAGCTCACCAGAAATGACTTCAGTAATTACTTAATAGATGGTAATTAATAATTCAATGATGTACTAGAGCCCCCTTTAACCAGTCAATAAGAAATGGCTACGAAATTTTCAGGAATTTTTTTAAATTAATCACAGTTATTAAACCAGTGATTATTGAAAATTAAAGTGCATAGGTACAAACTTAAGTTATATTAAAACAGGTATTAATATTCAAAACTCATCACTAACTTTGTTACACTTTACATATAATATCATGAACACAGATAATTGTATGGATAGCCACCAACAGCATATAGATAGTGTTGAAGCCATAAACATGAGCAAAACTGAGCAAGACAGCTTCAGAGAAGAGACCAGATACTGAGCCCACCTGGAAAAAAAATTCCTTTTTAAAATAAAAAGTCCTAAGACTTTATAGTTTTTAAGTATGGCCAATCATGGTTATCAGTTCAATTACTTGCATTAATCATAATCGTAATAGGGTGGTCTCCAGGAAAAGGGGGAGGTGGCAGATTCCCTGTCCCACCCAAGGGAGAGTAGAGCTGAGCAGGGAGGAAAAAAAGCTGGAAAGGAGACTAAGGAAGGAAGGAAGACGGATAGAGAACAAGAGGAGACCTGGAGAAGGTACATGGAGCAGAGAGACGTGTGAAGAAGCTGCACTTGCTTTTTGGTCCTGGATCGATTGAAACAGATGTGGGTGAGAAACCCGTGGGGAGGTTAAAATGGCAGTGTTGACCTTGATTTTGATTTTGTTCTTTTCCTTCCATACTTGTCTGTTTCTGACCCTTTTCTTTGGGTCCCCGCTGGAAGGTGCTTTAGACTTGTGGCAGTTTTCGGGGCTTGTTTTGAGCCGACCCTGTTTGGCTGGACATTTACCCATGAGGGGATGGGTAACTTCAAGTGCTGGATTTGGAAATCATATTCTTTGTCTTTTGTTTGTTGCACACAAACTGTATTGAAGTTTCTTCCATTGAAGGTCTTATATGTTTTGTTTTGATGCAATGGACAGCAGAACCTATTTAGAGTTGGCAGACTTGGGGGTTCTGGGGTGCCCCTCTAACTGTCCTATAACACTAATTCTCAGTTTTAGCTCCAAGAATGTTTCAAGCAACATAAACTGTATAATTAGATGCACTGAGATAATTATATTACTCTGAAATTTTAATGCAGCATTCGTATTTTAGGCCATCTACTTAGACCTTAGATAAAGCTAACAAATTGGCTCAAATCCTGAAGTTGCTAACTTAAGTAAAAACTGCCTTTTTTCTTCAGTGAAAAGTTATATAAAGATAGTTATAACATATTTGGTACAGCAGTGATATTCAGTACATTTTAAAGTTTAATTTCAAAGAACCATAGAACTTTAGAGCCAATACTTTTTAACCTATTCTGATAGTTTCATTTATTATTGTTCTCTCTCCACAAAAGCCAAGTTAAAAATATTTAAAATTAAATTTTTCCTTTATTAACTATCCAAATACTTCATTCTCTGAAATAAACAGAGTTCCCAAAGGAGAGGCTTTTCCTTCTCCATTTCTTCTGACTTCCATAAATGGGTACTAAAATTTACATAATTCTTGCAATGCCACCAAAATTGCCAAATTCAAATTCAGGTGTTCTGGAACCTCTGGAGAGAACCACCACACTTTCCCCAACATTGCACAGTGAATGTAAAAACTCTTGTGTTCTCAAAATGAACTAAGGCTATTAAATTTTCAAGTAGTTTTACTACAGAGATTTTTGGAACTCAACCAAGGAGAGTAAACTTAGCCCTCCTTCCACATTAAAAAAAATAATACACACACATACACACACACACACACACACACACACAATAAATATTCCAATGTAAGAAAAACTAATCAATCTATCATCTACTCTTTTAAAATTATAAATTTCAGTCATTACCAGCTACTAAAATTTTAATCAGCCTACCTTAATTTGCAAAAATCAAGCAAAATGTCTAGGTTTTATCCACAAAGTCATTCCTGAGGATAAAACACAAGCAAAAAAAAAAAAAAAAAGGACTAATGTATAATGTTAATACATATTCATTTAAAGAGAAAAAACAAACTCATGGAATTATGAGCATAATTCGAAACATAAAAGTAGAGAAACCCCAAATTCACACAAGACTAATAGAAAATAAAGTGATAAAAGCATTCATCAGTAGAGTACATTTTATGCAAAGTGCTACGAAATTATAAAACCATTTTATGATAGTTTTATAACCATTCGGTATGACACTCACTCTGCATAACAAATATTTTAATAACAAAAAATGTACTATACTAAGGCACAAAGACAAAAATCGGAATGTCAAGGAAATGTGAGGGACTCTAGTGAAATTACAAATTATTCTCAGGCAAGAATGGGGCATGTGTCAGTCCAAGAAAGCGCAACATTTTAAAACATTTAAAGAAAATTGGGCTAAATTGGGCCTCCCTGGTGGCACAAGGGTTTGGTTCTCAGCCTATGGGCTGTCACCAGCCACTGCAGTGAGTTTGATCCCGGCCCTGGGAGATTCCCACATGATGCAGCAGACCTCTCCTAACTTGCCTAGTGCTCCCCTCAGCAGTGTATTTCAGTCAGTCTGCCTGGTCTGCTCCCTACTCTGTCTCTGGTGAATCCTCTCACTCTCCCCTCCCCCACATACTTCTGACCTGCACCCCACCTCTTGTCTGCATAAATAAATCTTTTAAAAAAAAAGGAATAAAATTATGCTAAATTAAAGATCTTTAACAAAAACAAAAACAACATAACTAGACATAATGAACTCCATACTTTCTCATTACTCACTTAGCCTTCATAACTGAGTCTTTATATCTATGAATTTCTTAAAGTTGGTTTTTAGAAAATGTACTGGCTAATATACTAACCAAATCACATCAACCTGAAGTCTTCCTTTGGTCCTGATTACTGACTACTCTGAAGCAACAGAAATTATTAATCGCTCAATCTTGAAACAGCCATATGCCAATTCTAGTCCTTCACTCCTACCTACTTCTGTCATCTTCACTGTCAAATCACCCCATTCCTTTTTTCAAAAGGAAAAGGTGATTCCTCAAAATTCTCACCTTGTACAAATTTACTTATTTTTCCTTGTTTACGCTCATCCTCCTAACTTCAAATATCATCTCAGGATATTTATGGGTAACTTCCAGATCTCTATAGAATTCAAATCCTTTCTTAAGAATAAATGTTAAATATTTTTTTGACCAAGTTTTAGTCAGTGGGCACATTTTTACTGCATATTTACTATACACCAGACACTATTAGAAATGTATGGAATGACAAAGTCATCAAGGAGCAGGGACTCTAACACGGCATTCAAAAAGTCAACGGATTCAAAACTTAAACTTAACGTAAGAAGTGCGTCTTCTTCCAATGAGTGAAATATATATATATATATATATATATATATATATATATATATATATATATATAAAATCTCCTGCATTCTCTTCAATGCCCAGATAATTTTTGATCCCTTCTCAATTCCAGATCAATCCATTATCAAATAACCCAGTTTTTATTTGCAATATTCTATTCCAATTGCCAATGCCTATTTCAGGCAATTGAATATTTTCACCCAACTGTACCACCTTCTAAAGTGTTCTCTTAGTTCCTCATCCAGCTCATCCTGCATTCAACTGATAGATAAATTTCAACAGATGTGATCTATCACTTAACTAATAAATATATTTTAATAGTCTCTCAGTAGATAAATCAAGTCAAAAACTTTTACAGCTTGGCATTTAAGGTTCCCACTTATGTGGTCTTTATCTAAAATACTTTTTCATCTGTCACCCACTATTCCCTTAAATTTTGCTGCAGCCAAAGAAGGTCATTTAATCGTATCCTTAAATTCTGTAAATGTCCCCGATCTATATCTTTGTTTATGTCATTTTTCTCCCTCCTCCCCCCATTCTGATTAACAGTATTCATTCATTTTTATCTTTCAGAAGCTTAACCAAGCTTGTTATGATGTTCACATAACATCAAATAACATTTTTCTCAAACCTTCTCCCCATCCCCTGAATATATGTAAAGGCATTTTATATCACTTACAAACTATTTCTATTGTTGTTTTCTGTGAATGTGTCATATCACTCCTGTTAAGATTGTAAGCAACTTGAAGTACTGTACATAGCTGATATTTAATAAATATTTAATATATGTAAAATATATATAAAAAAACTAAAGTCCGTAAGATTATACCGGAAGTTTCCTTCACTTTCCTAATAAAAACCAGTGCAATAAGTGATCATATCATACTTATAAATCACCTTATTTACTTCTTGATATGACAAGTGCTTTTGTCCCCTACCTTGAAACTTTTCTACATTTTACATGTACACGAATTGTTGTAATAACTTTCTTGACTCAGAATGTGAAATTGTTTTCCAAGGTTTCAATTTTACATTATTGTATGCACCTATTAATCACACACTAAACCTCCTGACCAACCAAGTAAACAGGGCAGAAGAGTTTGACTAATAGCTGCCCCCAAGCCCACACTTCTAAGACAAGCCAAGGGTTTTCATTCTTCTATTTATTTTAGGGGGGTGAATAGTCAGAGGGAAATGATACTTCTTTGTTCCCTCTTTGTCCACACCTCTGTAATATCAACACAAATATTGGTTCAAAGTCTATATATACTTTCAGGTCCACAAGTTGAAGATAACAGCTCAGCACTTAATTCACCAAGATTTACTGAATACCTACTCCATGCAGAGAAAAACACACAAAAATTAATAAGACATAATTTTCATCCTCTGGAATTCATGATTTGTACAGCACACACACACTCCATTACAAGGCAGAATATGTAAATGATAAAAACTTCCCACAAGGTACAGTGCTGTGAGAGATTAATCCAGGAGAATTTGAGATGTTGCAAATGAAAGATCAGTATGCATTACCATTTTTTTAAATAAAGCAACGACAGTCAAATTTTCAAGATTGATTTTTTAAATGAGTAACTTCATTTAAGTATTTTTATTTGGCAACACTGCAGCAGAATTAGGTGTTTTTATTGGTACTGATGCAACATATACGTTAAAATTTTAGTTAAATTAACTTTTTTAAACTCACTATGAATGATAGGAAAATGTTATTTTATAGGTCAAACCTGGGGCCTAAATTAAGAAAACTTTTGTAATGTTCAAGGAAAGATACAATGTGTCAAACAGCCTGAATTAGTATTTACTTAAAATTCTACTCCTACAGAAAGTTGGGTATATATAAATGGGCCATATAAATGGGCCACCCAATTTTTACAGAAATTTAAATACATTAAAAGGAAAAAAAATTGAAGAAAATAAAATCAGGACCCTAGATTCATTTTTTTCACTCATACCACCTCCTCCTCAAAGCGTGGAATGTCTGCTTTTTTAATAAGCTTCATATACACCTTTTCTAGATGTAGGTAGTTACTGGAGGACTGTGAATTGCTATGACCTAACGCTGGAAACCCTGAGTACTGCATTGACAGTTGAAAGGACCACACTCATCTCAAGCTTAAAATAACTTTACCAGAAGGGGTGAGAATGACTAGCTGACAGATTACAGTTAAGCCAATGCTAAGGAGAAAATTTTGATAGAAAACAGTGGAAGTAAGCTGGGGAACGTGGAGAAGTGTGGTATTCCAGTCATCTTCAAAAAAAACTTTCTTCTTTTAATTACATTACAGAATTCACCAGACGTTTGTGTAATTACTAGCCTTAATAGCCAGGCAATATATTATGAAAAAAAATTTAAATAATTATATGTAGTTTTATTAAACATATTTGCTTTTAAGTATTTCACCCAAATGATCCCTGAAATTAATTATAAATACAAAGAAACTAAAATCAGGTTATTCAAAGTTAGACAAGGAAGATGGAATATAACTAGCGAATTGAGTAACCTGACAGATAAAAGGTACAATTTTCTGCTACAGTAGTCAGACGAAGGATGGGGTGAACGCAGGAATACCGCACACAGTAAACAGCCAACACTAATTCAACAACTAGCGGCTTCCAGCCACCCACCGCTCCTCACGTTCCTCGTGGCCTCAGCAAGTCATCTTTCCAACCTAAGACGCTGTCTGCTCTCTCCATCGAAAATTATTTCTGTGGCGGTTGCAAAATCGTCCTCACAAACTACTTGCTTACATTTCCCGCCTCGAAAGAAGCAGTCCCATGATGGGGAGAGGCGGCCCTATCGGACAAGTTAGGCTAAATGGTCGTTCTCGAGGTGGAACCCGAACCTCCAACCCGCCTGACGCAGGGGCGGGGAGAGCGGAGGAAGCTGCGCGCCGGAGAAGCAGGTGAGGCAAGCTCAGCCAGGCCGAAAGGCTCAAGCAGGAAGAATGGAGGAGGGGGAGAGGCAGTTGTGCCCGAAGAGGGTGGGGGTACGGCCCCGAGGCCTACCCCGCCCAGCTTCAGTCCTCGGGCCCAAATTCCGCTCCGGCGTGTGCCCCGCATGCGCCCACTCTCCCCAGAAGAAAAGCCACCGTCTGACACTCAAGGATTTCAGACACCCTGCACTTTGCGCGAGAAATGCTTCCAACGCTAAAACACAGAGAAAAATGTCAGATGCCGGGGAAGGATGACTTACCCATGTTCCTCCCAGATGACGAGGCACCGGTAAGCGCGGCGAAGACAGCCGGTGCGGGCGGCGCAGTGGCCTACTTCTACCTCCGTCTCTACCGCAATCAAGGAGGGACCAGCGGGGGACGGCCGCAGGGGTGGAAGAGAAGCTCTGCTTCTGCTGCCGCCGCCGCTGCTACCGCCGCCGCTGCTGCCGCTGCTGCTGGGCCGCGCCACCGCGGCCGGGGCTGGCGGCGGGAGGCGGGGCGGGGTGGGGCTGCAGGGCGGGTGCGCAGAGCTGGGAGCGGGGGTGGGGACGGCGGAGGCACAGAATGGGCCTGAAGAGTCCCCGCCCCGCCGCGCAGCCCCTAAGCAGCTCGCTCACTGCCACCGAGCATGCGCAGTGCTAACTCCATTTTTTTCCCTTGGGCTAGTGAATCTGAGCCTGTGGGCGGGCGTGTTTGCGCCCTGGCGGTAGCCTCGAAAGAGCTTGATGGCGGCCGCAGAAGGGGCGGAGGGTGACACGAAGGAGAATGGGCACAGAGATACTAAGCCTTAACTGCTACTGTAAGACTACCCTAGGCTTCTAACCTGATCCTGCCAACTCATACCCGGAAACAAGCCTCTAATCATTAAGTGACGCTCGTTTACCGAGGCAGGAATTTCTCGAAGGAGAAGCTGAACTGCCTAGGACCAAGGAAGGTGGTGAGGAAGCAAAGAGGACGCTCTGAAACACAGCTGGACTGGACATGTAGGCGAGGACACCGTTTTCAGAGCAGCCTGTGGACACCCTGGGAGGGTGCTTAATACTAGCGGGCATATTCATGGCACAATTAAGACTGTCTTGACTGTGACTAATTTAAACGGGTCTGTGTGAACCGAGAAGAGTCACCGCCCCAGGATTTCTTCTGGGTTCCTGTCTTTATTCTTAAAGGACTGCAGCCTTCTGTTACCTAGAGGACTAGCACTTGAATGGCCTTTTAACCAGGGTAACATCAGGCTCCACCCTATCAGGTGTACCCAGCTCCTTTTACCACCGACACCCTGTTGCCAACACAGGAAAATAAAAGTCCAGCCGAGTTGGCCCCAGCTGGCCGCATAGACCGGCCAAGGACCCTGGAACCTTCCACTGCTGCCTGAAGAACCTGACTAGGACACTCCCCTTTGAGGGCGCTCTCCCCACTGGGCATGCGCAGGAAGTGGCCTGGATTTTCATCTTCTGCATTGGTGGAGAGACTGGAGGAAGCCTTCTAATTGTTCTGCTTTCTTGTAGTGCAGTAATCCCTCAGTAAAAAGTTAGGTCGCTTCCCCCAGGCAGCAGCAACCTGCAAGGGAGAGGGCAAGGTCAAGAGCATGTCCTATGGGAGGGAGATGCTGAAAGTGTGAATTGAGATTTCTTTCATCTTTCAAACTTCACTCTTTACCCTTCACCAGTTCTTTCTGTTTGATCTGCACTGCAAGGGCACAAGTCAGAATCATCTTGTAATTTATTAAGCAGAGAACACCCAAGGAAGGGTGGAGCTGAGCACAGAGGAAGGAGAAGCTCTAGCAGAAGCTAGAGTGGAGGCTGAGGAGGGATGGTGGGCAAGAAGGAAATCTGGAGGAGGCACAAGGAACAGAAAGACTTGTGAAAAAGCTGTACTTGCATTTTGATCTTGGACTGGTGGAAACAAATGTGGGTGAGAGACTTGTGGGGAGGTTAACAATGGCAGTGTTGATCTTGATTTTGTGTTTTTCATTCCAGGCTTGTTTGGCCATTTCTGAACCTTTTTTATGGGTCCCAACCAGAAGGTGGCAGGCTTTATGGCCTCAGTTGCCCTGCTTTGGGCCAACCCTGTTTAACTGTACATTTATCCATGAGGGAATGGGTAACTTCAGGTTCTTGATTTAGAATCCATGTTCTTTCCCTTCTCTTTGTTGCACACTGCTTATACTAAAGTTCCTTTCCATTAAAGGGCTTCTGCACTAGAGTCCGTTTTGTCTTGATGCAGCATTGGGCAGACCCTATTTAGAATGGGCAGGTTTGAGGGTTCTGGGGTGCCCCCTCACCCTGTCCTGAAATAATTTTAGGTTGAATACTTGAAATGTCTTAAATCCTAGTTCACCATAACCCTAGGCTTTCCCCACCCCCACCTTTCATGCATTTAATAGAACATCAAATTATTATGAAATCTAAATTTTCCTTTTTCATAGTCTGTCACTTCAAAATGACTAATGTCTACTTGCAGTAAACAACTATAGACCTAGATTGTATATATTTTTTAGACAAAGCACTTCAAAATCAGTTAAATAGTTATAAACATTTCTTCCATTTCCAGCATTGTGCTAGATATTAAAGAGAAATGATAGGTGTTACAGACATACCTCCATGAAGGCGTGGTGCCATTTTCCCCGCCCCAACTAGTACTTAAATGTACCCATCTTGGCTTACAAATTCCAGTATGCCAGGAACTGCACTTCCTGTGTAGGGAGCTACTGGGAACTAGGAAAGGGCTAAACAATCCATATAATGTAGAACGCAGGTGAGCATGGATTCTCTTGCTTCTGCGGCGAGGCTTGCACACTGGTACTGCTGGGGATTAGGAGGACTTGGAGAAGACATGTGGAAGACAAATAGTGTCTTCAAAGAAATACTTAGAAGAGGGCCTCTGTGGCGCAGCGGTTGAGCGCTGGGCTGTGGAGCTGTCAGTAGCGAGCAATGCACAATGCGAGTTCGACGCCCAGCAGGGGAGAATCCCACATGGTGCGGCAGACCTCTCCTGCCTCACCCTCTGCTCCCCTCAGCAGTGTATTTCTGATCTGCCTGTTCTGCTCCCCACTCTGTATCTGGTGAACCCTCTCACCGCCCCACGCCTCTGGCCTATACCCCAGCTTGTATTTATAAATAAATAAATCTTTAAAAAAAAATACTTGGAAGATAACTGGGTGACAGATAACTGAGGATTATGATAATGGGAGCCTTGATTTTGGTCCTTTTGTCCCAACTTGCCTTACCCCTTTCTATTCTGGCTGTTCCCTGCCAGAAGGTACCTTAGATTTGTAGCAGGCTTTGGAGCCTCAGTGGCCTCAGGCCAACTTTATTTACCTAGGTGTTTGCCCATGATGGGATTGGTAACTTTCAGAGTTTTATTAGAAATACGCTTTCTTCAATTCCCTCTCTGTGTATACAATTCCATTAAAGAACTTTTATTCTAAGAGTCTGCATACTCTGACTTTGTTCATGTGGCTGAATGAATCCCTTTCAGAATGTATACATTCTGAAGTTTGTGATCCCCGGATGCCCCTCAGAATCCCACTAACATGGGTATGTATCATGTAAATCAAGAGAATAAGACCAGTGAATTTTTTTTTTTTTGGTGTGGTTCTTGGTAACTGGTACTTTGTTTTTGTTTGTTTGTGCTTTTTTTAATTGAGACATAATTGACACATAGCATTATATTACTTGCAGATGTATAACAATGATTTAATATCTGATTTAATATTTAATATTGAGACATGATCACAATAAACATAGTTAATATCCATTCTCATTCATAGTTATAAAATATTTTTTTCTTAAGATGAGGAGTTCCAAGATCTGTTAAACTTTCAAATATTCAATCCAGCATCATTAATTATAGTGGATCTGTCTATGTTAAAAGGCTCTGCCTGTTAAAAATCTAAGTTTGTGAGTGCTAATGAAAATTTAGTCAATGAAGTCAAAGATGACTTCATAAGGAGAGACTGTGAATCTGTTACAGGGCAGGAGAGAGGGGCACCCCTGAAACCCCAGACCTCCTCTGTTCAAAATGGGTTCTGCCATCCGCCACGTCAAAACAAAACATATAGGACCTTTTGTGGAAACAGACTTTAATACAATTAGAAAGGACAGAGAAGAAAAAGAATGTATTTTCTAAGTCAAGCACCTAGTGTTAACCAACTCCTCGTGGGTACAAGTCCACCCATATGGGATTGGCCCAAAGCAAGTCTCGAAAGCCTGACACAAGTCTAGAATAGCTTTTGGCAGGGACACACACACAAGGGTCAGAAACAGCAGACAATTCTGAGCAGAACAGAACATAATCAAAACCAAAATCAACACAGCCATCCTTAACTTCCCCACACATCTCTCACCCACGTCTATTTCAATCAGTCCAGGCCAGTGCAGCTTCTTTACAAGTCTCTCAGCTTCTTGGGCCTCTTCTGGCTTTCCATCCTTCTTCCGTCTCCTCCTGTCTTCTGTGTGTGTGTTCTGTCTCCTCTCTGTGTGTCCTCTGTGTGTGTCCTCAAGCTTCTTATGTCCTGGTCAGTTCCACCCTACTTTGGGACAGGGAACCTGGGGCACACCCTTTCTCCTGGGGCCACCCTGTTACAGATAGATAATTTTTTTGGAGAGATAATAGTAATTAAGGAATATTCTGAGGGAGAGAAACAGCTTAAGCTGAGGTAAAGATAGGTCATATTGGTAAGAACTAAAAATTGGTACATTTTGGAGCAGATTGGTAAATAATATTGGATATTTAATATGATAGATTGTGTGGGCCTAAAAAATCCCAGCATAGGAGTTTAAACTTAATAAAGTGGAAATAGGGAACCACTGAAAGTTACTCAGAATGAAATAACGTGATTAAAACAGTATAGAGGTAGGAGGAGAAGCAGTAAATTAGAAAGTTAGATGTATTGGGAGTGTGTGCTAATCTAGGAATTAGATATGCAAGGGTGAATAAGACAGTTTTGGACCTCACAGAGTAAAGCAGGAGAGATGGACTGAAGTTGAAAATTTCTGAAGTTATGTTGAGACAAAACCTCAATGTAGACTGAAAGTTTCAGGGATTAACTGGTCAGTGTTCTCAAGGCCACAGCCTGACTCAGGAATTTAGATATCTGCTTCCGTATTCCAGTTGGCTTTAAAGTGATAATGTATCCCTGCTTTAGGCAATAATAGTCTGTTATCTAATTTCTCTGGGCTCAGACTTTGGAGAAAGATCTCCTCCGGGCACCCTGGCATAAATTCCTTCCACCTCTCTGGGTGATGCGTGCTTCCCTAATGGAATTCTGCCACAACAGGACATGAAATAGTTAAAATACAATATTGTAACTACCAAGATCAGATGGTATGGAAGAATATAGGTAGAACATTTAATCCTATCATAGAAAGCCTCCTGGACAAGATGGCATCTAAACATGGACCTAAAAAATAAATAGAGCTAGCTCACAAGGAAGTGGGCTTTATGTAGCATGATCCTAGAAGCAACAGATGAGCCTTGCATTTGCAATAATGTATCAGTTGTGTGGCAATGGGCACTTAAAAGTGTAAAGGGATCTAGGCAGGGGAATTCATGTTCTGCCTCTCTCAGTGTTGGGTCTTTCTTGCTCTACCTGCCTGTGTATATTGTCCCTTCTTTCAGCATTAAAGGCCTGAAAAATCCACTGAAAGCTCCAAATTCTCTGTTCATCTGTGAGAACTAACAATGAATCTACCTGGCCTGGGATGGTTGCACACCACCACACAGGCATAGCCTTCAGTATTATCAACATCATTCACCAAAATAATGTACATATTTTACCAAGAATGAATCTATATTGACACATTGTAATCACTCCATGTCCATAGTTCAAATTAAGTTGTATTCTTACTGCTGTGCATTTTGTGAGTTTGGACAAATTTTGAATGTTATATACTAGGTAACTTGCAAGAATACTTCATTTTCTACCAAGTATTCTAAATTTTGTAAGTAGCCTGTGAGATTGCTATTTGTATCAGTTCATAAAAATAGTATGTAATTAAAGAATCTTGCATAAGAATTTTGAAAAGGAGTTCGATACCCAGCCAGAGAGATTCCCACATGCCGTAGAAGACCTCTCCTGTCTCCCTGGCTGCTTCCCTCAGCAGTGTATTTTAGTCAATCTGCCTGTCCTGCTCTCCATTCTGTCTCTGGTGAATCCTCTCACCACCCCCACCAACCCCACACCTCTGGCCTATACCCCAGCTTGTATGCATAAATAAATAAATATATGATCACATTTTTATATTTTGCGAAATTCATAAAACTTTTTTCCATAGGGTACAGTAAACTATGAAAACATCATAGTGATAACTTTCTACTTTGTAGTCCAAGAAGTAAAATAATTATTTATTGATATCTATGAAGTAGAATATCACATATTAACAACAAAAACCAAGATTTAAGTGAGGATTGTTTACATTTCAAAAAAACTACTTAATATGAAATAACTAGTGAGTGAGAATATTGTCATCATGGTTTGGTAGGCATACTTCAATAATTAAAATTTGGCAAAATGTTTTTAAGTCTTCTTTACCCTACTTATATGCTATTTTTTAATGTAGTGCCAAAATGTGTCTCTCATAGGAATTTTCATAGTCATAAAAATATCTTAAAATCCTGAGGTATTTATAATGAACATTTATTTTTTTAAAGATTTATGTATCTATGCATACAAGCTGGGGTGTAGGCCAGAGGTATGGGGTTGGTGAGAGGATTCACCAGAGATAGAGTGTGGAGCAGAACAGGCAGATTGACTGAAATACACTGCTGAAGGTGTTACAGGGCAGGGAAAAGGGCACCCCCAAAACCCTAGACCTGCCCTGGACTAAATGGGTTCTGCCATCCGCCACATCAATAAAAACATATAGGACTTTTGTGGAAAGAAAATTTAATACAACTAGAAATGACAGAGAAGGCAAAGAATATATTTTCTAAGTCAAGCACCCAATGTTATACAACTCCTCGTGGGTAAAATTCCACCCAAACAGGATTGGCCCAAAGCAAGTCTCGAAAGCCTGCCACAAGTCTAGAATAGCTTTTGGCAGGGACCCACACATAAGGGTCAGAAACAGCCAGACAATTCCGGGAGGAACCAAAATACCTTTCAGCAGGGACCCCTTCAAAAGGGTCAGAAACAGTCAGACAATTCTGAGAAGA
This sequence comes from Scalopus aquaticus, assembly GCA_004024925.1. Lineage (NCBI taxonomy): Eukaryota > Metazoa > Chordata > Mammalia > Eulipotyphla > Talpidae > Scalopus > Scalopus aquaticus. Next base: position 36,450 of record PVIJ01009376.1, read on the forward strand.
ACAAAACAAAATCAAAACCAAAATCAACAAAGCCATCGTTAACTTCCCCATGGGTTTCTCACTCATATCTATTTCAATCAGTCCAGGCCAGTCCAGTGCAGCTTCTTTACAAGTCTCTCAGCATCTTGGGCCTCTTCTGGCTTTCCATCCTTCTTCCGTCTTCTCCTGTCTTCTGTGTGTGTGTTCTGTCTCCGCTCTGTGTGTCCTCTATGTCTGTGTGTCCTGTCTCTCTCTTCAGCTTCTTATATCCTGGTCAGTTCCACCCTACCTTGGATGGGACAGGGAACCTGGGACACACCTTTTTCCTGGGGACCACCCTGTTATAAAGGGAGCAACAGGTGAGGCAGGGGAGGTCTGCTGCACCATGTGGGAATCTCCCTGGCCGGGTTTCAAACTCGTGATACAGTGGCTCTGGATAGATTCATAGGGTTGCACTTAACCCTTTGTGGCACCAGGGAGGCCCTGAACATTTATTTTTAATGAACATTTAGTTTACCTAAGTATTTTGAGGTTGGTGTGACAAAGAGAGCTATTTAAATAATACCATCCTATTGGAGGGAGTTTGGATTTTATTACGTTTATCTAGTAAAATGCTGTCATAACTACACTATTATTTTATTTTTTGTTTTTATTTTACTTTGTTATTTTTCTTTTTTATATTTTATTTTATTTTTTTATTTATATATGTTATATAAATATATGTTTTATATTTTATTTTAGTTTTTATTTATATATGTTATATTTTACATCATTATTCATTTTTGTAGAGTTTGCTTTCTCCTCTCAGGTGTAGTCCCCATAAAATTTTCACTATCAAGTCACCCATGAACCATCACCATAATCTCATGTGCTCTTTCTGCCTGTGTTAATCTCTCTCTCTCCCCCTCCCCTGCTGAATAGTTCCCATTTATAATTGCCTGCTAGCTTTGTCTTTTTTATCCCCGACCTCTTACTTGGTCCCCCTATATTCCCCCTATAAGTGAAACATTCTGATTTTTTTCTTTTTCCTTCTGACTTACTTCACTGAGCATAATCCACTCCAGTTCCATCCATGTTGCTGCGAATGGCATGAGTTTTTCTTTTTTATTGCTGGATAGTACTCCAATGTGTATATATAACACATTTTCTTGATCCAGTCATCTGTTTTGGGGCATTAGGTTGTTTCCATATCTTAGTTATTGTAAATAGTGCTGCTGCAGTGAACATAGGAGGGCCGGTTTCCTTTCAAATTAATGTTTTTGTGTGGAGTGGAATTGCTAGGTCATATGGTAGCTCTATTTTTAGTAATTTGAGGACCCCACATAGTTTTCCAATACTAACGTTTTTGAACAAAAACACATTACGAAATAACTATAGCTCTCAAATTTGGGGTAAAGGATACACTCTTGAAAATAATTTCTACACTCCCAAACAGACAGAATGATTTAAAATAATGCCAAATCATTTTACTTTCATAATGTTGAAGTACTCTCTTAGTGTCAAAACTTTGGTTTAAATTCTTGAAAGCAATTCATTTGATATGCTTGTTTTGTAGTTTTTCTTTTCCCTGGAGGATTTTCCATAAGATTGCATCAGCTTGTATTTCCCAGTTTTTTATATTTGAATTTGAAGAGACTACCAAAGAGATTATAGCTAAGTGAGACTTCATTATTCATATATACTTGGTTTGAATATATGCCTTAGATTTTAATCTGTTTACCAGCATCCATTTTCTGACCTCAGTTATCATCATAGTTCAATATTTTAAAGACATCACTTTTTAGTAACTAAATAAAAACCAAATATATATTTTAAAGAACACACCTTTTATATTACAAATGAAGATAATTTTCTCTTCATTGTCACTGCAGTTTAAATAGAATAACAGTGACTTGTGCCTATTTATTTATGAAATCATATATATTTTATATTATTTCTATTCCAGACATTAGCACAATTGAATCACTCCCCTACACATGTATACATATTCCCCAGACCCTGTCTATTCTACAAAGAGATGCCTGTGTTTATAGGCTTCAAGCTGTCAATGGTGGTAATTAAAAATGCAAAATTGTCCTCTTCATCTCTGGAAGCACCCTGTTATGCAACCATCCTAAGCCTGGTAGATTTGTAACAGTGTGATCCCCACGGGAAGGGTTGGTTCCAGGTTCCCTGCCCCAACCAAGCGAAGGTGGAGCTGAGCAGGGACAAGTTGAAGCTAGAGAGGAGACTGGGGAAAGAAGGAAGAAGAATAGGGAGCAAGGAGACCCTAAAGAAATACATGGAGCAGAGAGACATGTGAAGAAACTGCACTTGCTTCTTGGTCTTGGGCTGGTTGCAACAGACATGGGTGAGAGACCCATGGGGAGGTTAATAATGGCAGATTTTATCTTGATTTTGATTTTGTTCTTTTCCTCTTAGACTTGACCCTTTCCTATTGAAGCGGAAGATGTCAGGCTGACCTGTTAAATTAGCTGAAGTTGTGCTGAGACAAAGCTTCAAAGTATACTAAAAACTTCCAGGGAATTCCAAGGCCTCCTGACTCTACTTCTCCAGATAAACGCTTAAGAGACTTACTCCTATACTCTGTTCTGGCTTTAAATTGCAAATGGACTCCTACTAAGTTACAAGTGGATGCCTCCTAAAACAATAAATACCTTCTGACCAAATTGCTCAGGGCTCTGACTTTGGAGAAGAATCTCCTCTGAGCCCACAGGTGATTTTCTCTCTTCTCTGAGTGCCTTTCAGTTTCCTGACAGAATTTCTACCGCAACACCCCACCAGAAGATGCTTTAGACTGTGGTAGGCTTTTGGGCCTTGATCTGGGCCAAGGCTGTTTGCTGGACATGTACCCATGAAGGGATGTGTAACTTTGGGTGCCTGATTCTGAAACTGTATTGTGTTTTCTGTATTGCACACTAATTGTATTAAAGTTCTTTTCCATTAAAGGTCTTTTTGTCTTGATGTGGTGGACGGCAGAACCTATTTAAAATAGGCAGATTTCAGGGTTCTGGGGTGCCCCTCTCTCTGTCCTGTAACAGATTCATTATTAGTTCTCACAGACAAAAAGAGAATTTGGAGCCTTTGGTGGATTTTGCGGCCTTTAATGCTGAAAGAAGGAACCATATACACAGACAAGCAGGAAGAGCAAGAGAAACTCAAACTGAGAGGCTGAAAATCAACTCACCGGCCTAAACTTGCTTTGTACTGTAAGTGACACTTTGTAACAAATGCAAGTCCCATCTGTTCTTTGCTAGATGTCCCAAAGGTGGTAATCACAACATTTTAATGTTATGTGATATCAGTTGCGGGGAAAGTGAAAAACAGACTGATTTTAACTCATTTTCCTTATACTCCACCCCATTAAGGTATTTTTCACCATACAATGTATGCATCAATCTTGAGCAAGTTTCCCTTAGGCAGGAGAGTAGGACACTGTACTCATAACCTACAAAAGCAATACAAACAAACAAAATGCAACTGAATACAATAGAAAGCAACTATGCCTAGTCCACTAAGGTGTGAGGGTATACCATCCTAGTAGCGAAAAGACAAAAGAATTTATTGGCATCAGCAAATGGGCAATAGTAGGAAAATGAGTAAATCAGGGTATGTTTTGCTTTCCACACAACAGACAGCCCATAACTTAAAATGCTACGTTTTCCACCATTCAGACATCTAGCAAATAAGAAATCAGCTTTGCATTTGTAACAAAGCGTCACTTGTGTGGCTGTGGGCTAATAACAGGGTAAGGGATATTGCTGTTCTGCCTCTTTCAGTGTTGAGGTCCTCTGCCTGCCAGTGTATACTGCGAGTCCTTGGTTTAAGCCTGAAAAGGCCCACAAAATCCATTGACGTCTCCAAATTCTCTTTTCATCTGCGAGAACTGGCAATGAACCTATCTGGCCTTAGATGGTTGCACAAGTGGTATAAACAGCAGAACAATTAGATACAGATAGATATGAAACCCTATGAAATCTGGGGAAGAAATGAGGGGTGACCAGCCACAAACGTGTGGTATCTGGTGGCCAGCCTCCTCTCTGTGATTGGCCAGAGTTACATGGATCCCCGTGGCAGTTGGAAAGGGCCCTGTGCAGTACAGAAGGGACCTAGGAAACAGATAAAGGGCTTGTGGTGGCAGGAGCTGTGGGATAGGTGTTCTCACTACTCTACAAGAGTCTATGCAGAGAGAAGAAGCCAAGGCCAGGATGGGGCAGGAGCAGACAGGCCCTGAAAGAACGTGTAGAGCAGCTGGAGGAGGAGATCGAGGGATACTGACTTGCTGCTCCAGAGGCAACGGTCTCCCCCTCTAGAGAGGAGGGGGAGGCTGGCCCCTTGCTCTAGGCTTACCTGGTGACGACAGACCAACCTAACACTCCAGAGACTCCAGATTCTCCAGAGAGGAGAAGGCTCACCATTATCGAGGCTTCCTGGTGGTGACAAAGAAGATGAAGCACTAGCAGCCCATGGTCCCGGGGGATCAGGCAACTAGGGCAACACAGATGATGGAGTTTAGCATGTATCACCCACATACGCAAGCAGAACTGGTTGACGTGGTAGACTTGGGTAAACAGTTCTTTCAGAAACCAGGATAACCTTTGGCAACCTGGCTGTTACATTTGTGGGAACTGAGAGTGGATGGAATCATTTGCATGGCACAGGAGATGGAGAAACTGGCTTCAGTCACCCTTGAGACAGAGGTTGCAGAACAATTAGCAGTATGGCTAGGGAGATCATACTTTGTTTGATTGGGTAATGGGTGCTGTGCTAACAGTATAAGCCAGTGTGGGAGATGTGCCAGAAACCATGAGTAAATGGCAAACATATGCTGAGTTTGTGCAGGTATTTTGTGAACTGGGAGTGCGGCAGGCCATGTTTAATGTAAACACTCACAGCCCTGATAATGAGTGTTTTACTGCTGAGGTAGGGGTTTGGTATGGCAAAATGCCCCTTGGTCCTCTTTTTTTTTCTTTTTTTTTTTAAATATATATTTTTATTGTTATTTATGTCTTTTACATTTTGTATTCCCCTTGGGTAGCCCACCACCAATTCACCCGTGATCCATCTCCATGGTCCCTTGTGTTCTTTTCTATTCCATTTTGTGCGCTTTTCCTTCTCTCCCTCCGCCTCCCCCCCCCATTGTCTCTATTCAGCATTCAAAGAAGATAAACACATACAATTTGCAGCAACATGGATGGAATTAGAGGGGATCATACTCAGTGAAATAAGCCAGAAAGAGAAAAATATCGAATGGTTTCACTTATAACAGGACTATAAGGAAACCAAATTGGTCCTCTTTTAAATCCCTTATGGCAATTCTGGCACCCTATGTGGGATGCCAAATAAACGACGTCAGCACTTAATAGCCAGCTTGGGTGAAGCTGACAGCCTATGCTCTCAGAAGGGAATACAGTTAGTTGTTAAGCAACCAGAAAGGATGCCAAGAGAGGCAAGTAAGCCTCTTAAGTTCAGAGAGACTCTTAAAGTCACCAATGCCCAATATGGGTGGATCTACTGAGAGCAGTTTTAGATAGCACCAAAATAGATGCATGGCACAATGAGCATTTGTTAGAGTTATGGAGTCAATTGCGGGAGGACCAGCAGTTAACTCCCATAAGAAGACTGGCTGCAGTGAAGGGAAAATCTGGGAACTCTAGGCCCCAGGCATGTGACCAGCCCAGGGGAAGACCCTGTTCATTTTCAAATCAGATGAGGGTCAAGGGACCTGTCCATAGGAGACAGGCAGGGATCGGAGGCCAAATTGGAGCTTTGGGGCCAGAGAAGTGGTTTGGGTTTGCAAAGGGTTTTGTGCCAGAGAAGTTTCAGAGCTCTGCATCCTCATTGATGGCAATGGAGGCCAGAGTGTCAAAGCAATAGCAGTGAGACTACCCCTGGGTATTGGGCTATTACCCCCAAAGGAGTATTAAGTGTATGTTTCACCAATCCCAGAGTACATCCTGGGAGTGAATGTAGTATGTGGTTTGTGGCTAGAAACTATAAGTGGTGGCTGAAGTCAAAGGCTGTTAGAGGTGGTGCCCCCTGAAGGAGGTTTCTGGTGAGGATAGATAGCTCCAGGGAAAATGCTAAAAAGTATGGCATTTTGGGATGGAGATTGATAAGAAATATAAGGGACTGCAAAAGCAGCCCCCACCCCCCACCCCGCCAGCATTCAGAGTCTTCAGGATTTAGCATTTGCAGAGTGAATATTTGGGATTTAGTGTTTTGGGGATTTTTAGCGACTTTGAGGTCAGTGATTTTGGCCCCTACTGCACCGATCTTCGAGAGGAAAAGTTTGAAGACTTTGCAAGTAGCCAAGAGAATAAAATTGTTCCTGGTTTCACTGCTGTTACAGCCAGGGAGAAAAGGCAAAGACCCAGAACTGGGAACCTTGCTAAAATGCTCGAGCGTGGCCATTTGTTGGGCGGTTTAGCCCCTGCAGCTGCTGTTTTGAGTGTCACTTGTCTGGTGCTGCTTTGGGACATTTTGGCAACTCCGGGAGCATCTCCTGTGGTGTCTTCTGTTGTCTTTGTGAGTTGGAACCTGGCTTACAGTCTGGCTGCTTCATGTCTGTGTCTGCATGTCAGGAAGATGCCATCTTAGCTGATTTTTGTTTGAGACTTAAAAATACTGGACACTGCTTTGGGTGAGGTAAATGGCCATTTTTTGGCCTCAGTAACTCTTTTGTTTTTCCCTGATTTGTTAAACAAATCCCACTGTTGTTTTTCACTCAGCCTGAATAGTTTTGCAATTGTGCGTGTGGATGAAGAATTCAGACAGTGACCAGTAAACTATTTGGACAATGTCCTTGTCCCGTTTTAGTGCCTCTTCCTGCCCTTTATCAGAGCCACCTCCATCGAAGTTTATGAAACTTTGGAAAGCTCTTTTGCTTTCACAATTCCACCAAAAATTAGAAGTATTGGTAAGAAAAAGTCTGGATTTGATAGGAAAATATTTTATTCATTTGTTCCCGATTAGTTAAGTCATGAATACATTGTATCCATGAAAGAGGTAACTGTCCTTTTCCTGTATGAAAGCCATGATGTATTATACAAGTTTCAGGCCTGGCTCAGAGACTTCAAAATGACAATGACTGAGGAAATTGAGCAGTTGGTTATCTCAATGATTCTCAACCAGTGTCAAATATTAGTAATGCACATTGATTAAGTATGTTGAGAACTAAGGGGCACAAAAGTACTGAGAGTTTCTCAGGCAAGTAAGGCTATCTCCTTACTGCCCAGATTATTAGGTGAACTTTTCATTGAATGCCAATCTCTTCATTTCATGTATCATAACCACAATTAACTACAGTTAAAAATAGATAATTATATATATAATAGCTTTTGTAATTATATATTATATATAATATGTTATATTATATATGTAATATGTATATTATATATATAATGCTTTTTACAATTTTTTATTAGTTATAATTTCAGGCTGATGTTGAGATTCAGCATTCTTTATGTTACACTTTTCTTTCTTCTCACCTTATATCCCCTTGCCCTTTTCCTCACCCTTCCCTCTCAGCCTCAGAGACTTTCATATGTCTTATGGCTTTCTGGCTATCCTCTTTAGTGAACTGTTCATGTCTGCTGCTCATTTATTAATTGGGTTCTTTTTCTGATTATTGTATAGGTTTTTAAAATATGTAAATTGGATATTAATCCATTTTCAGTTATATATTGTGGCATATTTGCTCCCATTCATCATAGTATATTTTCTTTCACTGTATTGAAATTTTTAACCTTGAGGTAATCTTAATTGTTTACTTTTGGTTTTAATTCCTTTACCATAAAGGTTCAGTCACCAACAATGTATTTACCATTGACCTCATGCTATGTATCACCAATGTTTTCTTCTATGCATTTTATTGTTGCAGGTTTTCCTTTTTTAAGATTTATTTTTATTTATTTATGCATACAAGAACTTGGGTGTAGGCCAGAGGTGTAGGGGGTGAAAGGATTGATCAGAGACAGAGTGGGGAGCAGAACAGGTGGATCCACTGAAATACACTGCTGAGGGGAGCAGCATGCAAGACAGGAGCAATCTTGAACTATGTGGGCTACCTTCCTGGCTAGGAATCAAACTCAGGCTGCAGTGGTGGGCTATAGCTTGATAGCCCTGAGATTTTAACTCCTGTGCCACCAGGGAGGCCCTATTGTTGCTGGCTTTTTAATGTATGTTTTTCCAATTTTCTCAGCACCATTTATTAAAGAGACTGTCTTTTCTTCCATTTAATGGTCATAACTGCTTTATTATAGAGTAGGTGCTAGTATGTACTGATTTCTGGCTTTCAGTTCTATTCCATTGATCCATGTGTCATATTTTTGTGCCAATACCATATTGTTCTTAGTACTGTTGCTTTATAGTAAAGTTTGAATTCAGGTGTATGTATAATTGTTGGTTGAAATATCCTTCACTCTCATCATGCAGTAAATTCCTTGAGAGCATTTATACACTGTACATGTCCAGTGTAGTTGTTAGTCAATACATATGTTAACTGAATTAATGGTAGCAAACTGGGTAAAAACAAAAATGGCCTGCAATTTTTTAAAGCTACGTATTCATGAAATGGAATTGAATTTATATTCTATCCGTTCATTTTAATTTGCTTTTCTTCCTGTATTCATTAATATAATTAATGGCATTATCACATATCTGGTCTTCCAAACGGGAAAACTCTGAGCCCCTCTGCATTCTTCTCTCATTCCCAATATATACATAATGGCCTTTACAGGTTTTTTTTTATTTTGCTTTAGATTGTCTCTATATTCTGATTCTTCTTTTTCCTTCATAGTGCCTGATCTTAAGCTAGACTCTGATTATCTGTTACTTGAAATATCACAACAGTCACTTAATGGAACTCTTAGCCATAAATTTCTACTGATTTCAATGTATACATTTCCATTGGTGCTAGCTTCCAAAACACTGATATGTACACACTTTTCTGCTTTAATTTTTATTGCTTCTCTATTAACTAAAAATCAGTCTTATATCACATAAAGAATGGTCTTCAATGAACATAATACTGCTTAGAGATATTTGCAAATTTGTGGGTCTAGATTTGATTGTCACAAGGAGTGGGTCTACTGCCAGCTTTTATTTGTCATGGAGATTGGGTGTCCCTACCATACACAGACAGTTTTGCTTAATGAAAATTTCACATTCTGCATAACTTTCAAATGTCTTTAGAAAATTCATGTAAGGGGGCCTCCCCGGTGGCGCAGCGGTTGGGCGCTGCGTTGTGGAGCTACCGGCCGCGAGCGATGCCGGTTTGACGCCCAGCCAGGGAGAATCCCACATGGTGCGGCAGACCTCTCCTGCCTCGCCCGCTGCTCCCCTCAGCAATGTATTTCTGATCAGCCTGTTCTGCTCCCCACTCTGTCTCTGGTGAACCCTTTCGCCGCCCCGCGCCTCTGGCCTGTACCCCAGCTTGTATACATAAATAAATAAAATTCTTTAAAAAAAAAAAAAAGAAAATTCATGGAAGTGGAAAATCTTTATAGGAATTTAAAGAGGTTTTACATTAATAAATGTATATTATAAATTGAGGGAAACATGTATTTATTTTTATTCAGAACATCATAACAGTTGATTGCTATTTTGGAGAATCATGTCACTGATGGTAGATGTTGCTTAGGGAGTTTGAGTTGCCAAAAATGCATCTATATCTGTGGCTGACACATTAATGGAAGGTATGTAACCAGGGCTGAGACCAAATCCAGTATAGGTGGTGCCCCGTGGAGGGGGTTGCTGATTAGGATAGCCCCGGGAAAAATGCTAAAAAGGTATTGCATTTTGGGATGGAGACTGATAAGTAAAAGGGAGGAAAGAAGAAGACTCAGCCGCCATGATTTAGAAGAGGGGATCCAGTGACAGGAGAGATATAGCCGCCATGATTAAGAGTTTGGGAATCAGTCACCAGGAGCTTTTGATCCGCCAGGATGTAGAGTTTCAGATTGAGTGTTTTTGGAATCTTCAGTGACTTTGGGGCCAATGACTTGGGCCCCCACTACACCAATCTTCAGGAGGAAAAGTTTAAAGGCTTTACAAGTAGCTGAGCTACAAAAACTGCTCTCGGTCTTGTTTTTACTACAACCGAAGAAAGAAAGCAAAGGCCTGAAGCAGCGGTAGCCTTCTTAAAATGCATGAGTGCAGTCTGTTGGGCTGTCTGGCTGCTGTAGTTGCTATTTTAGTGTTGCTGACCTGGTGCTGTGCTGGGGCACAATGGGGCTTCGGGAGCATCTCCAGTTGTGTCCTGTGCTGTCCTTCCGAGTTGAAACCTGGCCTACAGGCTGGCTGCTGCATGCCTGCAGAGACAGGGAGACGCCATCTTGTACATGTGGCCTATTGTTTGGAAGAAGAGCTCCAAGTCCTCAGTGGCGGGAAAATGCCATCTTTGTTGTTTCTTATTTGGTAATTAAAAGGCTAGACATTGCTTTGAGTGAGGTAAATGGCCATTTCTTGGCCTCAGTAACTCTTTGTTTTCCCGTTTGTTAAATAAATCCCATTGTTGTTGCTTCCTAAGTCTGAGTAGTCTTAGTGTATGCAGGTGCAAAACTAGGATAGTGACTGGTAAGCAATTTGGGCAGTGTCTTGGCCGGTTTTTGTGACCCTTCTGCCTGGTATCAATTTCAGTTTTGCAGTGTAGTTATGCCCAAGTCCAGACATACTAAAGTACACATTTCTTTATTATAGATTACTTTCTTTTTATTTTTATTATATATGGCATTAAATATTATATGCTTCTTTTGAAATCATGTATAAGTAGGTCAGTTTTACTAACCATGAATTTCATTTTAAGAGAGTACCCAGGTACAAATATCTATTTATAGTGAAATATATTGGTTTAAAATTATATATGAGGCAAGATCACATTATACTCATATAAATATAGAGAGGTAATGTTTTTATTTTTCTCTAGGGCTGATCTGATAAGCCCTAATTAATATTGTGGTGGGTAGAAGAAAATATAAATTTTAATCTAAACTTGTAAATAGAATTCAGTATTATTTAAAATAATTTTAAAAAACTTTTTGAATAAATGTGTAGTTTCTTATAAGATGCTCAGTCTCTCAGATTTATGTTTCCTTCCTCTGACTCTCTCAGAGACTCTGGGCTGAGAGGAAAGGGTGAAACAGCTTAAAGAAATTTACTGGTATATGGAGAAGTTGCTTTTTTCTGACCTAAGTGACCTCATTCTACTCCTAGACTTTGATCACTACTTACAAACGGTAGATGATGAGTAGATTTACTATTTTTTTTATTCATACAAGCTGGGGTACAGGTCAGAGGTGTGGGGCAGTGAGAGGGTTCACCAGAGACAGAGCAGGGATCAGAACAGGCATATCAATCGAAATATACTGCTGAGGGGAGCAACAGGTGAGTCAGGAGAGGTCTGCTGCATCATGTGGGAATCTCCCTGCTGGGTATCAAACTCGTGCCACAGCTGCCAACAGCTCCACAGCACTGCACTTAATCCACTGGGCCACCAAGGATGCCCAAGATTTACTTTTTTGTTTTTTAAATTTAAATTTTGGGATTACATCTTTGCTTTTCTGTGTGTGCACATTTTCTACTTACCCCCCACCAAACCACCCACGATGCCAATAACCCCATCTGCCTCCCTCCCCAATTCCCTCCTCCTTCCCCCTTCTTCCCTCTAGTATCCATTAAGTTATTTCACTGAGTCCAAGATTTATTCCTGTTGTATTTTACCTGACTCTGTTGTGGGGTCATTTATATTCCACAGATGAGTGAAACCATCAAATATCTATCTTTCACTTTCTGACTTACTTCACTTACATAATTACCATAGCATTCATTCATTTGTGTCCCAAAAGTAACTATTTCATTTTTAACCGCTGTATGGTATTCTGTTGAGTATATATTCCACAAATTCTTTACCCATTCTTGTGTTGAAGGGCACTTAGGTTAGTTTGATTACTTGGCGATTGTGTACAGTTTTGCTGTGAACATAGGTGTACAAAAATCTTTTCATATTAGTGCTTTCATATTTTTAGGATAAATAACAAATAGAGATATTGCTAGATTGTAGAGCATTTCACATTTTTTTCCTTATGAAATATCTGTACTGTTTTCTAAAGAGGCTGCACCAGCTTGCATCCCCACTAACAGTGCATGAGAGGTCCTTATTCACTGCAATCTAGCCAATATTTGTAGTTTTCATTCTTTTTTGTATAGACTATTCTCACAGGGGTGAGGTGATAATTCATTGAGGTTTTAATTTGCATTTCTTTTACAATGAGGTTTTTTTTATTTTTTGTGTGTTTATAGGTCATTTGAATATTTTCTTCAGAAAAGTTTCTATTTAAGTCTTTTGCTCTTTTTTTTTTTGATTGGATTGTTTGCTTTTTTGTTGTTGGATTGTAAATTTTGGTGATTAATCCCTTGTGAAATGTGTGCTGTGCAAATATTTTTCTCCATATATTTTTGTGTAGGTTGCCTTTTTGTTTTTGTTCAAGTTTCTTTTGAGGTACAAATGCTTTTTAGTTTGACGCAGTCCCATTTGTATATTTTTATTTTTGTTTCCCTGTTCTTTGCGGTTGAGTCCCCAAATACATCTTTGCAGTGAATGTCCTGTGATATGTCCCTTATGTGTTCTATCAAGTAATGCATGGTTTTGGTTCTTATGTTCAGGACACCAATCCATTTTGAATTCACTTTTGTGTATATAGTAAGTACAGATTCAGTTTCTTTTTCTTTCTTTTTTCTTTTCTTTTCTTTCTTTTTTTTTTCAAGTCACTGTCTATGTTTTCTGACACCATTTATAAAACTGGCTATATTTTCTCCATTGTATGGTCATAACTTCTTTGTCTAAGATTAATTGTCAATATTTGTATGGGTCAATCTCTGCGCATTCTATGCCATGGGCATAATGTTTTTCTTTCATTACAATACAATATTGTTTGTTGTGTAATATAGTTTCAAGTCAGGGAGTGTGATACCTCCATTTTTCTCTTCTTCTCTCAGGATTGCTTTAGCTATTTGGGGAATTTTGTGGTTCCACATAAATTTATAATTGTTTATTAAATTTCTTATAAAAAGTGATTGAGATTTTGATAAGTATTGCATTGAATTTGTGAATTGCCTTGGGTAATGGTTCATTTTAACAGTGTAATTCTTCCAATCCATAAACACAGGATATATTTAGATTTCTTTTTGTCTTCTTTTATTTCTTATAATAGAGTTTTATAGTTTTCATCATATGGATTCTTCACTTCCTTCATTAAGTTTAATCCCAGGTATTTCATTCTTTTTGGTGTGATTATAAATGGTATTGCATTCCTTATTTCCATTTTTTGGTTACAACATTAACATATAGAAGTGCAGTTGATCTTTGAGTTCTGCTTTTGCATCCTGTCACTTTACTATATTCAGTTATTATTTCTAATAGTTTTTGGTAGAGTCTTTTAGGTTCTCTGAGTATGTTGATATGTCATTTGCACATCGTGACAGTTTCATTTCCTTTCCAATTTGGATTCCCTTTTGTATTTTTTTCTTGCCTAATTTCTTTGGTTAGTCAATTGACTATTAGCCAATACTATGTTGACTAGTAGGAGTGACAATGGACATCCTTATCTTGTTCCTGATCTTTGCAGAAATGTTTTCAACTTTTCACAATTGGATGTGATGTTGCCTGTGGGTCTGTTATATAAGGCTTTTGTGATATTTAGATAAGTCCCATTTATTCCCATTTTATTGATGAAACCTATTTGATTGTGGTGGATGATTATCTTAATATGGTGCTATATATGTTTTGGTAGGATTTTATTAAGCATTTTTGCATTCATGTTCATCAGAGATATTGATATGTAATTTCCTTTTTGGTTTTGAGATCAGGGTAATATTGACCTGATTAAAAAAAAAAAAAGCTTTCCTTCCACTTCAGTTTTTTTTTTTGGAAGAGTTTGAATAAGACATGTATTAGCACTTTTTCTGAAGGTTTGGTAGAATAAACTGGAAAAGCATCTGATCCTAGGCTATTGTTTTTAGGGAGACATTTTCTTACTCTTGTGATTTCAGCTGTTGTGATTGGACGATGTATTTCATCTTGATTCAGTCTTTGGATACAGTATGAGTCTAAAATTTTATCAATTTCTTCTAGGTAGTCCAGTTTGCATAGAGATATTTGTAATGTACCTATGATATTTGCAATATCTATCATAATTTTACCTATTTCTCTGATTATACTTATTTGAGTTTTCTCTTCTTTCCGAGCCTAGGTAGGGGTGTGTTGATTTTGTTTATCCTTTCAAAGAAACATTTCTTGATTTCACTGATCCTTTGGGTTGTCTTTTTAATTTCTGTTTCTTTTATTTTTCCTTGAATTTTTATTATTTTTTCTACTGGTTTTTGGATACTTAGTCAATTGTTAGCTTGAGATTTTTCTTTTTATTTGTTAATATGTGCCTGTATTAGTATAAAATTTCCATTTAGAACTGCCTTTAGAACATCTGATGGAGTCTGATAACCTGTTTCTTGATTTTCATTAGTTTTGAGCTATTTTTTCATCTCTTCTTAGACCCAGGAGTTGCTAAGAAGCATTTTGTTGAATCTCTACAAGTTTCAGTTATGTTCCAGGATTCGTTCAGTGATTAATTTCTAGCTTTATACCATTATCTATGAAGATGTTTGATATAATTTCTATATTCATATATTTTCTGAGACGTATGTAGGTCCCAGTATATGATAATTCTTGAGGATGTTCCATGTGCAATTGAGAAGAAAGTGTATTCATTTCTTTCAGGATGGAAAGCTCTATAAATCTATATTAAATCCATCTGGTCCAACATTCCACTTAAGGCCTTTATTTCTTTGTTAAATTTCTGTCTGAACGATTATCCATTTGTGTCAGTAATGCTGAGGTCTCCAACAATAATTGTATTTTGTCAATATGTTTAAGGTCTGTTAAAAGTTGCTTTATGTAATAAGGTGCTCCTATGCGAGGTGCTAGTTTATTAATAACAGTTATATCTTCTTGCTGAAATCCCTTGATCATTACATAGTGTTCGTCTTTGTCCCTGATTACTTTTTTTTTAGTTGAAAGACTAGTTTATCTCCCATGAGAAAGCAATTCCTGCTTTTCTTTGTACATTATTATCATATACAATTTTGCTCCAACCTTTTACTTTTAGCTTCTTTTTGCATTTCAGTTTTAAATGAATATCTTGAAAACAAAATAAAGATGACTGAAACATTTTCACCCACATTGTTACTATACATCTTTTTATTGGTGAACTCAAACCATTCACATTAAGAGTGATTATTGATATATACTGTTTATTGCACTGGTCAACAAATTTTTACAAAAGTCTTGTTACTGAAATAAAACCAGTCATTTCCTATCAATTTTTATGTGCGCAACACGAATATGACAGTCAGATTCTAATTTTGGCTTTAGTTTTTTTGTAATCTGCAATAAATTGATGTTTACATCGTGAAATACATGCCAATAGTAATAGGCCTACAGTTAATACCTACTTCTTAGATTTCTTCACTTGTTTCTTGTACAGCTGTTCAGGAGCTTCTCTGGGGAGTGTCCAGCAGTAGTCAGCCAGCATTGTAGTGGACCTATTGACTCTACTTCCAAAATATACACCAAACCCAACAACATTCACTATCTTCACTAGTATAACTTAAGTCTAAGGTTCTGTTATGTCCTAATTGAACTACAAAAATTGCCTCCTGATAGGCTTCCCTGCTTTCACCTTTGTCCTTTACAATTAGCCTTTCACATAGGACCCAGAGTATTCTTTCTTTTGAGCAAAATAATTTCATGTCATTCCCCTTTAAACAACCTTTCAATTATTCCACAAAATAATTAGAATAAAATTCAAATTCTCTGTTATGCCCTAGAGGCACTCTAACGTCTGCTACTTCCTCCCTCTTTAATTTCATCTTTTTCCACTGTCTTCATACACAGTGTGTAACCAGAATCCAGCTCCTGCACCTCAGCAGTGGGAGCTGGCAGTAGCAGTGGTGGTCTCTCTCCCTACTGCTCCACCACAAGTCAGTTGTGGCACTTGCTCCTCAGAACCCTGTTATACAACTGTGTCCTTCCTGGATTGTGAATGGGCCAATCAGGTGGGAGCTATTAGCTGATTGGTGCTAAATGTTCCAGTCAGGCACAGCATTGAAAAATGGCCCAATCATATTTGTGGATTGGGCACCCTGAAAGAGGTTATAAACCAGTTTTGGAGGGACCTGAGAGATCAGACATTCCAGCCCCCAAAGAGGACAGACGGTTCCAGCTTCTGAAGAAAGAAAGATGGTTCCAGCCTCCAAAGGAAGATGAAAGAAGGGGAGGACTACATTCATGGCCTCCAAAGAAAGAAGAAAAGAAGCATACATCAGCTGACCTCCAAGGAGGGAAAAAAAGTTGAAGATCTCTGTCAGAGACTGAGCCTCTGGTTCTGTCTCTGATGTCACCTGAAAGGAGCAACAAAGGCCTACCCACAAGTGGCAAGCTGTCTCACCCAGACAGCATCAGTGATGGTCGTCACCAGTCACCAGAAGTGCTGGACTGAACTGGCCAGTAGTGATGGTCACTACTGGTCAGTAGTGATGGTCCACAAGAGGTGGTGTCAGCTCTTTGTGAGTTGTTGGGTTATACCAAAAACACAGCTCTTTGTGACTGGAGCCTTTGTTGCTGTTGTTTTTGGTATAGCCCAACAACTCACAAAGAGCTGACACCACCTCTTGTGGACCAGTAGTGACCATCATTACTGGTCAGTTCTGTCCAGCACTTCTGGTGACTGGTGACGACCATCACTGATGCTGTCTGGGTGAGACAACTTGCCACTTGTGGGCAGAGTAGGCTCTTTGTTTCCCGTTTGTAAAATAAACCTCGTGGTTGTTCCTGAAGCCTGAGGTCCCTTGCAATTGTGTGTGGGGTGAGAACCCACAGACAGTGATCTGTCCTCTTATCGGGCACTGTCCTTTGTTTGTCTATACCTCATAAGCCCCTATTGTGTGTGTATTATATTTCTTTAGCCCTTGGTTTTTGGGTTTTGGCCTTTTGGCCTTTTGGGGCTTTTTTTGGTGGCTCTCTTGTCTTAGGTCTTGTCCTTCAGGTGGGTGGCCATTCCATCCTACTATCCAGCCTCCTGCCCTGTCCATCTCTATTTCAAGTGTTCAAGTCCAGTTCAGATTTTCCCTCAGATGTGCATATGCTGCCTCATTCTCAACATTTGAGTAAAAAATCACTTCATCAGAAAATTTTGCTTGTTCTTTTCATCTCTACACCCTCATGCCAAGACATTTAATTTCTCAGAAATTTTATGTTAGTTTGCTAACTGACTGATTTCTTTTTTGTAAGATTTATTTATTTATGCATACAAGCTAGGGTACAGGACAGAGGTGTGGGGCGGTGAGAGGGTTCACCAGAGACAAAGTGGGGAGCACTACAGGCAGATCAAAGGAAATACACTGCTGAGGGGAGCAGTGGGAGAGGCAGGAGAGGCCCGCCGTGCCAAGCGGAAATCTCCCCAGCCAGGCGTCTAACTGGCATTGCCACTGCCGACAGCTCCATAGTGCATCGCTCAACTGCCGAGCCACAAGGGAGGCCCTGACTGACTGATTTCTGCTGTGAAAAGACAGTATGTGTAAATATCGTCGGACTGGTGAATATCAGAGTGCAATTTTTAGGGTGATTTAGTGGTACCCAACTAAAGCCAAGCCATTATTTGCCCTGAAGCTTAAAGTTCTTTCACAGGGTTTCCTTTCTATGATGCCAAGTAATGCTGGTCTAAAATAATGGCCAATTTATTTGACAGCATTTCCTCTATCCTGACTTTTGTCCCATGGCTTGACTTAGCAAGTATTAAAATTATTTTAATTATTTCTTTACCACTGGTTTGTTCAGCACTTCAATAACATGGATAGAGTTTTATTTAACTCTTTTATCTCAGTTCCAAATTTTCTGGCTAAACACATTTTTTTCTCTTCTTATTTAATTATGACAAAAGAACATATTTGACCTGGAATAAGGAAAGGTTACTGAATACTTACAATGATACAATTCTTTCCTTAAAAAGCTTCATGAATAAGTAAAAGAACAATAAGAAAGAATATAGTTTTATAAATATAAAATCCTTTCTCACATAACGTCTTTTCTATCTTTTATGAAAAGGGTAAATAATTCACATTAGGGAAAAATTATAAGGAATTTTGAAAAATCCACTGTTTTACACAAATGTCAACTAACTAAATGTTACAAACCCATACACTCTGTCTTATACTGATAAGCATTCAGAAAGGTTTAGTTAAAATAAAAAAGCATTCCAATCAGTTTTTAATGAATAAATATACTGTGGTAGAAAAAGAAAGGAAAGAGAGTAACCGATAGTACAATTTAACCAACAAATAGCAACATGATGAAAAGTTTTTGTTTTATGAAAAAGAACTCAGATAATAAGCCTGTAGAACTATGTCCCATCATCTTCATTTCCTTTTTTCTTAGTGAAACAAAAATAGGACTTGATTATTACACGTTTGGGAAGTTATGGTTGTGAAACAAAGGACGGGTTTGTTCTTAAGAGGTTAAAGTAGGAGATTGGAGACCTCAACTTTTCCTCAATTCCTGTTCTGATTTGTTCAAATAAAATGCTATTGTTCTAACCTACTCTCATTGTAGTTTTGCAGCTACCATTTTCTTACTTGACCTTCAGAGTCAGAATATACTGCTTCTTTACCTTTGCAAGACTCAACAGCCGTAAGTATTTACTATTTTCTTTAAGAGACATGAATGTATGAACTATTTAAGTTTTTCACTTAGGTATATGACAGGGACTGAATAGTATTCCCTCAAAATCAGTGTTGTCCCAAAATCTCAGAATACACCCTTATTTAGAAATAAGATCTTTATAGTTGTAATTGGTTAAGAATTTTGTTTTTTTAATGTTTTTTTAAAGATTTATTTATTTATGCATACATGCTGGGGTACAGGCCAGAGGCATGGGATGACCAGAGGGTATACCAGAGACAGAGTGGGGAGCAGCACACGCAGATCTATGGAAATACACTGCTGAGGAGAGCAGCAGGCGAGGCAGGAGAGGTCTGCCGCACCATGTGGGAATCTCGCTGGCCGGGCATTGAACTCGCGTCGCCGCTGCTGACAGCTCCACAGCGCAGCGCTTAACTGCCTGCGCCACCAGGGAGGCCCTGGTTAAGAATTCTGGATTAGAGTGGGCCTTAAGAAGAGATGAAGGCACACAAAATCTCACTGAGAAGGTCATGTGAATATGAAGTTAGAAATTCAAATGATGCAGCTATGACAAGGGGTGCCAATGATGACTGGGAGTCCCACAAAATGGAAGAGGCAAATAAGAAATCTTTCCTAGAATCTTCAGAGGAAATATGACCCTTTCCTCACATTGATTATGGACTCCTGCCCTCCAAAACAATGACAGAAAATTTCTTCTTCTTTTTTTTTTTTTTAGAGAATAATGCAATTGGTCACTTTATTTTTATTTATCTTTATTAAGTACCATTGCTTTACAACCTTGTTAGTATTTTGACAATAGAGGACTTCTCCTCTCATGTGTGGCTACCATAGCTCTCCCATCATCAAAGCACCCATAGTCATAATCCTCCATCATTATCTCATGTGGTCTTTTCCCCTCCCATCATTCTCATCCCTCTCTCTTTCCCTCCCTATCATCTCCCTTCTTGGAAGCCTTGGGTATATGGTCCATTTTCAGCAGTTGGTTATAAAGTTTGTCTTTGTTTCATTTTTTGTTTGCTGCTTCTACATTTCACATCTACATTTCACACGTAAGTGGCACTGTCCAGTATCATCTTTATCCTTCTGGCTTATTTCACATAACATAATCCTTTCCAGCTCTCTTGTGAGTTTATTTTTTCTGATTGCTGAGTAGCATTCCATTGTATATATATACAGCACATATTCTTTATACATTTGTCTGATTTTGTACATTTTAGGTTGTGTCCATATCTTGGTATTGGAAGGAGGGCTACAGTAAACATAGGAGTACAGAGTTCCTTTTGAACTAGTGTTTTTGTGTTGTTTGGGTAGATACTTAGGACTGGAATTGCTGGATCATATGGCAGATCTATTTTTAGTCTTTCGAGGAACCCCCACTATTTCCCATACAGGCTGGATTAGTTTATATTCCCACATAAGTGCAAGAGGATTCCTTTTTCTCCAAAAACTCACCAGAACTTGTTGCTTCTGAGTTTTTAAAATATGACCCATTTTCACAGGTATGAAGTCATACCTCATAGTTTTGATTAGCATTCCCCTGGTGATCAGTGATGATGAGAATTTTTTTGATGTACCTGCTGGCTATCTGTATATCTTCTTTGGAGAAGTGTCTATTTAGCTCTTGTGACTTTTTTGATTATTTGTTTTCTTTTCATTGATTTGTATGAGCTCCTCATAGATCTTTGATATCAGTCTCTTGTCAGATGCATGGACTGCAAATATTTTCTCCCAGTAAGTGTGCTGTTTCTTTGTTTTGTTTATTATCTCTTTTGCTGAATAGAATCTTCTCAGTTTGATGTAGTCTTATGTTCTTCTTTGTTTCCTTGTTATTTGGGAAGAATCCACAAAGATATTTCTGAAGTTTATGTCATGGAGTTTTCTGTCTATATTTTCTTCTATGTATTTCATGATTACAGGTCTTACATTCATGTCTTCTATACATTTTGAATTGATTTTTGTGTATGGTAAGAGGTAGTGTTCTGGTTTCATTCTTTTGCATGTTGCAATCCAAAATTTTCTCAACACTATTTATTGAAAACATTTTGTATTTTCTACTTTACTTATTCTTCATTCCTTTGTTGTAGATTAATTGTCCATATACATGTGGTTTTATTTCTGGGCCTTCAATTCTATTTCATTGGTCTGTGTGTCTATTTTTGTTTCAGTACTATGCTGTTTTAGTTTTTAAGGTTTTATACTATATTTTGAAATGTGGAAGTGTCATACCACCATTTCCCCCCGTTTTATTCACTAGAACTATGTCTTTTTGAGGTCTTTGTGTTTCCATATGAATTTCAGTACTATTTGTTCTATTTCTTTGAAGAATGGCATTATGATTTTATTATTATTGTATTGAATCTGTAAATTTCTTTGGATAGGATTGTCATTTGATAATGGTGATTATTCCAATCCATGAGCAGGAATTATCTTTACACGTTTTGTCTTCTATTTCTTTTAACAATGTCTTATACTTTTCATTGACTAGATCCCTCACTTCTTTTGTTAGGTTTATTCCTAGATACTAAATTTTTTTTTTTCCGTGAGATTGTGAATGGAATGACTTTCTTAATTTCTTCCTCTAACTCACTGACTGCATATAGGAAGGAAACTGATTTTTGCAGCTTGATTTTGTGTCTTGCTATTTTATTGAAATGATTGTTTTAATTAGTTTCTTGTGGAGTCTTTAGAATTCTCTGTATATTTTCATATCATCTGCAAATAATAGTAGATATATTTCTTTCCCAATTTGGATTCATTAAGCTTTCTCTTGACTAACTTGTCCACAGGATTTCTAATACTATGTTGAATAGTAGTGGTGATAGTAGACAACTTTACCTTATACTAGACCTTAGTGAATGTTTCGTATTCTGTTTCTACTAATCACATGTTCAAGATTTTGTGTTATTTTGTTTTTGTTAAGTGTAGAAAAACTTCATTCAGCATTTCTTTTTTTAATATATATTTTTATTGTTATTTATATATTTTACATTTTGTATTCCCCTTGTGTAACACACCACCAATTCACTGTGATCGATCTAAATGGTCCATGTGTTTTTTTCTACTCCATTTTGTGCCCTTATCCTTCCCCCACACCCCGAGTGTCTCTCTCCTATTTGTTTTCCCTATAGTCCTGTTGTGAGTGAAACCATTCGACATTTTTCTCTTTCTTTCTGGCTTATTTCGCTGAATATTATCCCCTCTAATTCCATCCATGTCGCTGCAAATTGCATGTGTTTATCTTCTCTGAATGCTGAATAGTATTCCACTGTGTATATGTACCACATCTTGATCCAACCATCTATTTTTGGACATCTGGGTTGCTCTCATACCTTTGGTATTGTGAACAGTGCCGCAATGAAAATATGGATGCATGTATCCATTTCGATTAGTGTTTCTGAGTCCTTTGGGTAGATTGCCAAAAGTGATATTGCTGGGTCGTATGGAAACTTCATTTTTAGCAGTTTGAGGAATCGCCATACAGCTTTCCATAGTGGTTGGACCAGTTTG